>CAJQZJ010026844.1:2302989-2402319 GCA_907164525.1 Lophiomys imhausi
CACACACACACACACACACACACACACACACACACACACACACACACAAAACTAATAAACAAATAAAATGGGTAAATCCTGAACATACCATAGCAGAGAACAGTGCTAAGTTAGTACCCATTTATGTGATGTGATGGTCCACACCAAAACTGGCAGGGGAGGAAGAAAGATTAGTGTAGTTCTAGAATATTTGGCCATTATATAAATGCATTCCTAATGTTTGTATGTAGATGTGGTGCTGCATGCATGCATGTGTGTTTGCATATTTGAGTACAGGTACCTGTGCGTGCATGTCCATGTGAACCCAAAGGCTGATATTGGTGTCTTTCTCACTCACTCTCCACCTTATATATTGAGGAAGAGTCTCTCACTTGAACCCAGAGCATGCTGACATGGCTAGTTTAGCTAGCCATCTTAATCCAGGGATCCTGTTTCCACCTGGGATTATAGGTGGGCCATAATGCCCACCCTGTATTTGTGTGGGTGCTGGGGATCCAAACTCTGGTCCTCATTGCTTGCATAGCAATTACTTTATCCATTGAGCCATCATTCTAGCCCCTAAATGCATTATTTTTGAAGAGCACCTCTTTATACAATTTATTTTTACATATGCTTGCACAGTACTTCTCTGAACTCTTTATTCTATTGGCCTGTTTTCTCCCATGCCAATTCCTATGACTTTAAACTACTAATGAGGCTAGACATGGTGGCACAGACCTTGGATTCCAGCACTTGAGAGGCAGAGCAGGTGGATCTTTGTGAATTCAGGGCTAGCCTAATCTACACAGTGAGTTATGGGACAGCCAGCACTACATAATAAAGAGACTCCAACTCAAAAAAATAAAACCCCAAAATAAATAAATCAATAAAATGAACTATTAAAGCATTAACACAGTTTCCCGCATCTTGAGGCACTTTTCTTCTCTTTATTCTTCCTTTTCATAATTGCCTTAGCTATCCTTATGCATTTATTCACCCATAAAAATTTTAGTGCCAATCTGCCAAATAGAAAATTCTTATTAGCATTTCGATTGGTATTGAATTGAATTAATAGAGTGTTTTAGGGGAGAATGTGAAGTTTCACAATAGTTAGTTTTCTTAATTGTCTTGATGTGTTGTTTTTATTATTTAAATGAAGTCTCAACACTGTTTCCCAAGCTGTTTCAAACTCTTGGACTAAAGTGATCCTTCCACTTTGGTCGGGAGAGCAGCTGGGAGTTAGAACTATGTACGGCCACATTTGGCCCCAATGTATGATTTTTTGGAATTTTGCTTTAAAAGTAAAGTGAATTTTATATAGTAGCATGGAAACTGCTTATGTTATTGAACTAAGGAAAATGCTCATAATTATGTTGCCATGTGACCATCTGGAACAGACATGGAAGAGTAAGCCAGAAAGAAATACAAACAATAAAAAAATTCCTTTGCCTAATTTTCTACAACATGTTTTTATTTAAAAAAAAAAATGCTTGTGCAGGCATGATGGCTCACATCTTTAATTCCAGCACTTAGGAGGTTGAGGGACAGAATTGCTGAGAGTTTGAGGCCAGACTGGTTTACAGAGTGAATTCTAGATCAGCCTGAGCTAGAATTGGATCCTTAGCATCCATATGAAAAACCAGGCATGGCTGTGTGAGCCTGTAATTCTAGTTCTGTGGAGCCAACAGTGACTGAGGAAGATAGCCATATAGACCTCTGATCTCTGCACACATGTGTATATATGAGTATAAAACCCACATGCACATATGCACACAGAGAATCATGGACACACATACACTATATATACACACACAAGGAATAATCCTGGTGTCTTTGATGGTGGACAGTTCCCTGCCATTGTCTTACCTAACCTCAAAAACACCCAATCAAGTGATGAGATTGGTGTCCCTGTTATACACAGGCAGAAGCTGAAGCCCCAAGAGAGAAGTGGCTTGCCCACAGTCCTACAACAGAGGAGTGATGTAGTTCACATCAAACCCAGACCATACACAGCACTCTGGGATTTCAAAGTGGTTCAAACGATAAGGAAATTTTCCAGATTTTTCTTTCTCTAACCCACCAAACCACACCCCTCCACAGAGGGTAATGTGTCAGCTGCTGGGACGATGGATGTGTCAGCGTCAGTGTAGAGAGACAAGATGGAGGGACCTTTGTTAATGAGGTAGAGAGTCAGATCCCTCCTCGTGGGCTGGAGTGGATGGCTCTAATGACCACCGAGTCTGGCCTCCCTGAAGACTGCCCAACCACGGCTAGCTTTCAATAGAGCCCCTCAAATGAGCATGGCAGGGAAATCCCCACTGCCCTTGGAAAATTGACTCTTCCCATCTGAGGAGCCGGTGCCAGATAGGAAGAATCCTCAGAGCGTCTCTGGTAAGGTAAAAGCAGAGTCAATAATGGTGACATTGCAAAGCAGGCAAAGGGCAGGGGACAGGGAAAGGTCTCCTCAGACAGTTATGGAGTTACCTAGGCCCAGGAGAACCTTCCAAACCAGGCTCACTTCAATATCTACCTCACCTCCCAAAGCCAGCTGCTTCCTCACGGGACACCATGGGACCTTATTTTTGCTTCCCTTCATGTTGGGGGAAGGACACACAGTCTGATCAAAGGCTTCAGACAAAAGCCCCTGCCCCACCCCAAGGGAAGGGGAAGATAAAGGGCCTGCTAAGCTGGTCAGATCATAGGGCCGCCCATTGGACTCCAAGGAGCTCCATCTATTAGACAGGCTGCAGATGTATGTTGTATTCAGCCCCACCTTTCCCTTCTCCTGCCCACTCCCATCTACTCCATCTGCCAGGGACCCCTGGCTCCTGCCTCTGATGAGTAGTTTAGACAAAGGCCTGGGGGAGGGAGGAAAGAGGGCAGCCGTCCTAGACCAGCTGCTGTGTGGAGAGACATACATCTCTGTGAGGCCAGCTGGCAAGCCTGTCTGGAAAATCTACTCGCCACTCACCATCTAGCTGCTGACATCACCAGTGCCCACCCTGTGCCACCCCTGGACCCAGAGATATACATGACGTGGCCCTAGCCTGTGCTGTGGTGGGCATGCACACAGCTAGAAAGAGTGTTGTGGGGTGTGGTACAACACGGAGATGAGAAAGGCTTCCAGAGTTGGGAATCTGTGAGCTGGATTTTGGATTGTAGGAAGGGAGCTTTGCCAGGCACACAGGGGAGAGCAGTGCCAAGCAAAAGAAGTATGTGCTGTCTGCGGTCTAAGGAGGAGGCTGAAGGGGAAATGGGACAAGACAGAGTGCAGAAAAATAGATCATCACAGCCTCCGACACTAGAGAGAGGGCATTACATGGATGCCGGGGTTCTGCACGAGAGCTCTGGGGCCAGGGGGAGCAGAGTCAAGCCTTCGAGCAGCCTTACACAGGCCGATGTCGAAACTGGGAAGCCCCAGAAGGGCCAGCCTTCTGCAGGTCTCCCAGGGCCTGTGGTGGATTTTAGATGGATATTCCCCAAGACGAGCCTTGCCTACAAGATTTGGTGCAGCTGGACATAGTTTCCTATGGATTGGGGATGGTGTTCAGATGTCACAGTGGCTGACTACCAAGTGACAACACCAGAGCTCTAGACTGCTGGCAGAACCCACTCCTAGCCCCAGTTTGTACACTACCTGAGAGAGGAGAAGTGATAAGCGCTGAGCAAACAGAAAAACATAGCTCATTTCCTTTAAAATGTCTTATTACATTAATCAGTTAACGAGAGAGAGAGCATGTGCACGTGTACCCATAGAGAGCTTTCAGGAGTCAGGTCTCCCCTTCTACTACGGATCATGGGGCTCAAACTTAATGAAGTCAGTCTTGACAGCAAGCACTTTTATCTGCTGAGTCACTTTGCCTGCCTACAATAGTTCATCTTCAACTTCTGTTGAAGAAAAATCTCTAGATAAGACATCTGCTAGACTGTGCTTCTAAGCAGGTTTCTTTTCATTTTGGGCCTCAGTTTCCTCACCCATGCAGTGAAAGAGTTCAGCTCAGCCCTCCAACTGCAGCCAGACTCAGGCCAGCGCATTCTTTAGGGTGCACTGTGGTCCCCAGCAGCACCATTACCCAGTGGATTTCATAGAAGAGGCATCATCATATCCACAAAGTAGATGTTAAAGCTGAGGTCAGCTCACCTTCCCAAGTATGATAACAACAAAGCAGGGACAAGAACTGGGCTCTGACCACACACACACACACACACACACACACACACACACACACACTCTAATGCTTTTCCCTCAGGGCCTTGCGTGTGCCATGTTCACATTGGGGGCAAGTTGCCTCGTTGCCATGTGAATTTGTCTCTAGGTGGAGAGTCAAGAGGACGTCCCCTGGGGTCATTGTACTCCCTGTGAACTACAGACCTGAGAAGTCAATCAGTCATCTGTCTTAGGGCCATTTTCAGTATCTCTTTACCAACTGCCTTCCCTAAGGTGTAAAGGCAAGATAGCCTCAGATTTCTACTTTGGGTCCTATGGAGGGGCTGTATTAGTCCAATGCCCCTAGATGGGCTGAATCCTAGATGTCACTGGTAGGACACAGGGAGGGTGGTAAGCTGCCATGCAGTTAGTTGTTTCTGCCCCCAGCTGCTGGCTGGTAGAAGGGTTTGTGGAGTGTTCTGCTGAGGTAACCATACGGCCCATGAATCATATTTACAAACACTCCAGTGAGTAAGAGAGGGATGTTAATTAAATATTCACATCCTGCAGGGCCCCAGGGAGTCGTGAAGATGAGGGCATGATCCCGCAGCTCGGCAGGAGGCACAGTGCCACCGGAATGTGGAGCAGCCATCAGTCTCCATCAGCAGCCCAGCAGCTCTTATTATGATGCTTAATTTTGGAGTTATCAGCACTAATGCAATCACTGCCATAGCCCAGAAAACCTCCTTCATCACTCACAGCTGAGGCAGTGGCAGCCTAGGAAGGAAAAAGGGCAAGCCTGTCACCAGGAAGAGAGTCATAAGCAAGCCAATGTCCTCAGCTCCATGCTCAAAAGCCTTCCTGAGCTGAAGCCCTTTGATTTGACAGCCTGGTCTGGTGCAGCCTAAGGCCCTTCAGGTAGGCCTCTTAGGACTCTGCCAGTTGCATCCTTGATCAAAAGAACAGAATGAATTTCCCTGGACATCTGGGAAGGCTGAGGCAGCTGCCCTGCCTGTCTGCCCCAGGAGGAGTAGGCTCAGGCTTCTAGAGGGGCCTGGGGGTGTCTATAGATGCTCTCTGTCCCATATCCGTCAATCTTGATTAAGGAGGGCCTCAGGGAGCTTGGGGCTTCTTCAGTCCCTCAGTATTGTCTGGAGATGCCTGGCTCAGGGTGAGGGGAAGGAGGTGGGTAGTAGTCACTTCTGACAAACCATTAATCCTGCTGTGGAGATCAAGCACTCATGACAAGCTTGCATTGTGCTAGAGCTGCACGTGCCACACAGGGGGCAGCAAGAGGTGATTGATCAGGGACGGACAAATGAGAGTCTTTTTTTTATGGACTTTCAAAGGCACCATTTGTCGACCTGAGCTGTGCAATCGATCGATGAGAGGCAGCTGACCCCGCTGTGGCCACCCTTAGGCAGCAGGTGGAAGGGCCTGCATGATCAGAGCCACATGGGGTGGGACAGTGGAAGGTCTCCCTGTTGGAGCTTTATGCTATTTGCTGGGGTGCGTGCCCACCATCACAGGCTTCCCCGTGGCAGACTGCTGGCCATCAATTTACCTTCTCCTTTCGCACTGAAAGGAAAGCTGGAGCCGAGGCCGTGTTTTCTGAGATAAATTATAGCCACCCAATCTCCAGCCTTGCAGCCTAGAGAATCCCAGCACTTGTGTAAATCACACTAATGAAAGCTAAGGTTGTTTCCAAGAGCAAAAATTCACTCAGGAAACATTTACGGCATGCCTACTAGGTACCAAGCCAGCGCTGAGCACTAGAAAGGCAATCTCAGGCTGCAAAATCTCCATTGGTCCACGAGGCAGCCAGCCACCCACAAGACGGAGTGATGTGGTGTCCTGGTGAAAGGGTCTAGACTATGGAACCAGCTTCATTACTTCTTAGCTGTGGGACCTTGGGCTGTTATCTCAGCCTCTCTGAGCTTTAATTCCCTCATCTGAAAAGCACCCATGAGAACACCTACTGTGTGACAAGGTGGTCTAGTATCTGGAAGCTGGGAAGCTCAACAAACAGAGCCTCTCCTTTTCTTCCCTCCTCTGCCCACCTGTGGTAATGAGCCACCGAGGGTTTCAGGAGGCCAGAGATGGAAATGCTTGATTCTGGGGGTTGGGGGTGTAGTGGAGCTTTGCAGAGCAAATGAGATCGAGGTGAGTCCAAAAAAGATAAGGACACTGGAAAGACAGATCTGGCAAGCACTCACAGAGGGTACTGAGAGGGAAAGGTATGGAGTGAGGAGGAAGCCGAGGAGTCCAGTTATGCAAAGATTGAGGTAAATGGAGGATGTAGTGGTGTCCTGAAGGGAGGGGTACTGTGAAGAGGATCTGGCCTGGGGCTGAGCAGGGGGCTGGATTCAGAAAGAGGTGGTCATGGGAACTATGGATGGAAAGGAGTCAAGGACACACTGAACTGCACAGGACTAACTAGAGGGAGCCTGGGTCTGCTATGGACACCTGCTACCCAGATACATACTTGCAGGCAGAAGTAGAAGATGTATCCTCAGTACTACACACACACACACACACACACACACACACACACTCACACACATAAAGAAAAAGCAGTGATATGCAGAAACACACTTACACAGAAAGACCATTCTACAGCACAAAGACAAAGATATGCAGAGTCTGAGATATACAATCAGGGCAGGGGACCTGAGACATAGATAGACCAGGTGCCCAGAATGACATGCAGGAGAGGTGTGTGACAGGTGCAAAGGCTGACATACAGACACTCAGTAAACAGCACACATCCACAGATGTGCATACCAGGGGACACAGAGGAGGTGTACGGATAAAGAGAATTAAGAAACACATCCAGATAGTCATGCTGACAATACAAACAGGACAACTCCTTGCTCCAGTTTACCTAAGACTTTCTCACATTGCCACTGAAATCCCATCTCCTAAGAATTTCACCCAGTCCTGGGCAAACTGAGATAGCTGGGCTCTCTAACTCAGTACCAAAGCATATATAAAATCATATGTGGACCAGGAATGATGGTACAAGTCTGTATTCCAGCATTTGGGAGGCTTAGGACTGAATGCTAAGGGTGGAACTCAGGTCCTCATGCTTGTACATGCTTGTACCAACTGAGCCATCTCTCCAACCCCTTATTATTTTAATATTTGTTTAGTTATTGAATGTGCGTGTGTGTGTACACACGTGTGCACATGCATGCTAATGTCATAGTGCTCATATGGAGGTCAGCGGGCCACTCTTATACCAGGTAGGTTCAGGGGCTTGAAATGAGATCATTAGGTTTGGTAGCAATCATCTTTATCTGATAAAAGTCGTTACGGCAGAACTTCTTTTTTTTTTTTTGAGACAGAGTCTCGCTCTGTAGACCAGTTGGCCTTGAACAGTAATCCTCCTGCCTCAGCGTGCCAAGTAGTGCATTACAGGCATGCACACTGTCCCTTTTCTTAAACTCTGAAGTCCAAAATGAAATGAAAATTAAATCAGACCAGAATTGACATGGAGCCATTTATTCTTTGTCCAATCTCTCATGAGACTATTCGCATCGTTTTCTATTATAATATTAAAGTATATCATACTGGGCAGGGGTATCATATTGGTTTGAGTGGGGAAACCATGGACATGTATGTACATACATACATTCATGGGCCAATAATGTATGGTTACATGTGTGTACATGGAATGTCTCACACAGGCATAGCTCTTACCAGTATATGTAGCAGGAACATATCTCCAGCATGGGCAATATCCATGGGTATACTTGCACGAACACTCTTTCACGTGACTAGCCCAGACCTATGCATCTGTGGGTATCAGATGTACACCCCCAATTCACTGATACGGAGCCCAGACTCAGAGAGGTGTTATGCCTAGTCCAAAATTCACATAACCAGTTAACAAGGAGCTGAGTCTCAAACATGGGGTCCCAGCACTCCAGGGTTTATGTCCTCTCCCTTATAACGCCTTATCCCCTAACCTCCCAACTACTGTGAAAAGTGTGGGTAGAAGTATGTGGAGGCAACATTTGAGTCCCAAAAGTCGCAACTAAACATCACTGACCAATGACCGTAAGCATGGGAGGAAGACCTGAACTTGAGGGCAGCGTCCTCCCTCTGCATTTTCCCGGGGTCCCTTGTCAGCTTCCAGGAAGGAATGTGTTCCCTTCAGCCTTCATTAGAACCAGCTGCAGCCTCTTTGCCTTTCCCAGCTTCCTCAAAACCGGCCACATCTTGGATTTCACAAGAGGGGCTCAAATCAGCTCAACGCTTGCAGGACAAAACTCCTCCCGTGAAGCATTTTCTAGACCACACGAGACAGAATAAACTGTGAACAGTAACAGGGCATCCAAGCACCCACCTGTGTGTCCCATCTCTGCCAAGAATAGTTATTGGATCCTGGGTGAGTCCGTGTCTTTGGTCTTTGGACTCACTTTTCATGTGTTCTCATCTCAGCACTTGTGTGCAATGGTTCAGACACGAGAACTCTTTTCATAACAGCCATATGGGACTCTGACTATGCCTTTTGCTGGCCAGGACTTATATGCACAGGTCTCTCCCAGACAGCCTGTGCCAACGGGGGAGGGGTTTGCTTGGGACTACCCTTCTCCCTTTGGTACTTGCTACAAAGATTTTCTGATGGAAAGGTGGAGCTGGTGTAAATACCTACAGCAGAGAAAGCTCTCAGACATGGCTGGGCATCACAATCATTGAAAAGTGTCTCAAAATCTGGTGTCTAAGTCAAACCGAAGAATAGTTTCAGTAAAGTTTCTAGGGGAGGCACATGGATTGTGTTGCGAGTATTGCGAGCCCCATGCAATTCTACGTGATCACTTGAAGGCGATCCATGTATCTGGGGGAGCAGGGTACATATGACTTCTCATACAGCAGCTCAGGCTGGGACCTGGGGTTCTGTGTTTCTAACAAGTTCTCAGGTGATGTTGATGCCATCTGACTACAGCCCACAGGGCACAGGCCACCAAGAATCCTTCCCAGTTCAGAGTGAAGAGCATTTGCTCTTCTTTGGCAGACAATTCAAACCTCACCAACATGGCCAGCCCATCAACCAAAGTGACTTGGATTCCTACCATTCCCTTCCGCAGCTACAGTGAGCCAGGTTTTGCTGAACATGTCCTCACAGTGGGACAGTTATGCTGCTGTCAAGAAGCAATCTCCACGTCCACTGGTTGGCAAGGACAGCAGCTGGGGGAGTGACAAGGAGAGCTTGGAGGGATGGGGAGGAGGTCTAGAGAGCTCCTTTGACTGGCATCCAGACTTGGCTTGCTAACAGTTGTGTACTGATTGGCTAGGGCTGTCTAAAGAAATACCATGTCCCAACTGACTTACACTTGGTTCTGGAGGCTGAGCTCTGAGATAAGGTAGTGGCAGGGCTGGGTCCTTCCGAGCTGGACCTGTTGCTGGGCTCTCTATCCGGCTTCTGCATGGCTATTTTTCTCCCTGTTTCTATTCACACCATGTTCCCTGTCTCTGTGTTCAGATTCCTCCCCCCTGTTTCCTTCCTTCCTTCTCTCTCTCTCTTTCTCCTTCCTCCCTCTCAGTATGTGCATGAGTGTATACAGGTGAATTTGTGTGTGTGTGTGTGTGTGTGTGTGTGTTAGACTACCTCTTTTTTTTTTTTTTTTGAGACAAGATCTCTCGGTGAACTTGGATCTTACCAATTCAGCTAGGCTGGTAAGTAAATAAGCTCCAAGGACCCATCTGCCATCTGTCTTCAACTCCCAAGCATTGGGATTACAAGCATGTGGCACCACATACAGTTTTTGTTGTTGTTTTAATGTGGGTGCTGAAGGTCTGAATTCACATCTCACAATTGCATGGCAAGCATTTTATCGATGGGGCCATCTCCAGGGACTCCAGTGTTCCCATGTCATAAAGACACCAACAGTGTATTCCATTAGGACCCATGGTGAGGACCTCATCTGATTTTGATTAGCTCTGTAAAGAGCTTGTCTCTAAGTTATGCTCACATTCTGGAGAACTGGGGCCTTAGGACATCAACATTCACATCTAAGGGCAGAATTCAATCTATCAGAGGTTATTAGCTAGGAGTCCAGCCCTGAGTTACCACATCATTTGAATTTCCAAGAGAAGTTCGAAGTCTGAATTGAAATAAGATTCATTTTGTGATGCTGAAGATTGAACCCAAGATGTTGTGCATGAAAGACAGGCATTCTACATATGAGTTTTACCCTCAGTCCCTGAAATCTAACATCTTGACATCATCAGTGTATGCTGTTTTAGGGCAACCCATGCATTATCCCTGCAATGTCATGTCTGTACCTGGGTGGTTTGCCCTCCCTGAGGCAGCCATGCCTTGCAGTGAAAGGCAGCACCCTCTAGCAGGGGTAGTGGCTTCCCCAGACTCCTCCTTGCTGCCCTGTGGGTTGTCTTCTAGCTATCCTCCTCCCACACTGATTTGTGTTCTCTCTGTCGCTGGCCGCTCTGCCTTCCTCCTTCCTCTCTATTCTTGTCATGGCGGATACTGGACCAGCCCCACCTGTGAACCTTGCATTGAGACTACCAGAGACTCAAACCCTGGCTCTGTCTATTATTCCTCTGTGATCTTGAGTGAGTCAATTCCCCTCAACCCTCAGTTTCTTTTTTTTTTTTTTTGTTTTTTTTTTTGTTTTTTTTTTTGAGACAGGGTTTCTCTGAATATCTCTGGCTGTCCTGGACTCGCTTTGTAGACCAGGCTGGCCTCGAACTCACAAAGATCCACCTGCCTCTGCCTCCCAAGTGCTGGGATTAAAGGCGTGCGCCACCACCGCCCGGCAACCCTCAGTTTCTTAATGTGTAAAATGGGTATGTCAAATCCCTGAGGATAGCAGGCTTGGATCAGAGAACAATCAGAAGAAAAGTGTTTGATGAATCAATGAAATGACTCAAAGAATCCACAGCTCCCATTTCCACTGGTGGACAGGTCAAGAATGAGAGCAGCATGGGTCACAGGGACTGATGGGAGCCACCTGTTTACACATTTATTCATTCAAGCCACCTCCAGAAGCAGGCATGATGGATGGGTGGGTACTACCGTTCCTCTTAGAGAAGAAGGAGTGGAGGCTCCCAATGGTTATGAATTTCTTCAGATTGCAAGGCCCCACTGGAAAGAGAAATACATCATGCTCTTCTGGCCCCAAGTAGAGTTGTTCTTATTAGCATTCAGCTGGCCAGAAATCTCCCATAATCCCAAGATCATGGATGACAGGGAAGGGATGAGGACTGCTCCCTGTCCCACAGTGGGACCTGAGAACAGGCACATGGGCTTCAGGACCCCTTCTGTACAGTAAACTAGCATGAATCTGGGGCCAGCTCCCTTTCACCTCTAGCTTCCTTTCCAGCTCTGCCTCTTAGCAGAGGGATCTTGGGCACGGCAAGTCACTGCTGGAGCCTTGGTCTCCTGTCTGCACATCTCATTGGACAAATGAGTGAGTATGTGTGAAACATTTCCTGTGGTACCTGGTGTGGAGTAAAAGTTCAATTCGGACTGCCTGTGGATACTGTTCTACCAGCAGATGCCATGGTCCCCAGCCACCTTCTTCCTGATGCTGCCTCCCTCAAGACTCCCTAGCCCCTTGCTCCTCCCATTCCACTAACCCAAGCAGGGTGTGCAGCCCTCATGCCATTCTCCCTCGGAATCCAGCTCTTTGTCCTTTTTGCTGACATCCAAACTGTCCTGGGTGGAGCACAGTGGCCCCAGCCCCCACTATGGAGAGCTGCCTTGAAGATTCCTCCCGGTGGGGGGGGGGCACTCCAGAGTCCCCAGCTTTCAGGGACTGAACTCTGACCCCCATTCATTCAGCATGAATTGGGTCTGCCTGAAGGCGAGGACCAGGACAGCAGTGGGGGTGGGGTGAGGGCAGGGGATAGGGAAGTGAGGGGGTTTGCAAGGGGCCTGGCATGCCTCCAAGTAAGAATACCAAAGCTCAACAGAAATGTCCCTGCAGAAATGCAGGTCAGTGGCCTGGGAGAGGCTAGCAACTGGGAGTCAGAGAAGGGACCAACCAAGGAACAAAGGGGTCTTGGAGAGAGGGTGCCAGCCTGAGCTGTGGCCCCTGAGGAAGACATAAGAGAAGAACACCTCCACAAGCACCCCAGTTCTGGGGAGATTCCCTTGTGTGTGGCATGAGGGGAATGACTGGGATCCTAGGTTCCCAGGAAAGGTCACCAGTTCCAGTCCCTTACCTCTACCACCCAAAAAGACTTTCTTTGTCTTCCTGCCTTCAGAGCCCAGCCACTGCTTGGTATCACAGTCCCTGGAAAGTTCAGGCTTGCCAGCTTCAAAACTCTATCTTGAACTTCCACAGCGCCTCCCCAGAGTCCCTTTGCAGCCTTACAACATTGTCCCAAATCTCATCTCGATACTACTGTGTGCCCTACCTGAGAGTTCCCATGATATGACACTTCGCCTTGACCTTACACAGGTCAATTTACCTCTGACTCCCAGTTTCATTTCTGAGTCCCATATCTAGCACATGGTACTCTCTCCAAAAATGGTCAGTAAACAGATAAATCCATTCCTGTATCTTATGTTCTAAAAGGATTTTTTTTTCCTTCCAGGAAGATTTTCCCCAAGATCAGATTTTCTAGCCAAAACAATAGGACCTCATCTTGCACACCATCATGAAGCTAAAAATCCAGCACTCACTAATGGCCTTTCACTTTTCAATGGCTAGTCAATCTCTTATTGGTTAATTTTGCTTTGTAAGTACTTCTCACTCTGATATTTCTTCAGGCAAAGCAGAACATGAGAACAGACATCCAAGGCTTTCCTCTGATCTCCAGACCTACAATGTGCCACATGTATGCCTTCACACACACATAAACATGCACACACAGGCACAATAAAATACAACTCAATCTCAACCTATCATTCAAGAAGCCCTGGGTTTGATTCCCCACAATCATCACACATGCACACACAAATATTAAACCAAAATCTGGTCACATCACTTTTCTCCTTAAATCTTTCTTCACCCTGCCTCCACTGTTCTTGAGTGGTGTTCATTGTAGTGGTTCTCTGAAACCTTGGTCCTGCAAGATAACAGGACTTGATAGAGAACGCCATATACAGTCTGTTCTGCTTAACTATTTGTTCGTTAGCGTCCTGTAGGTGGTTCATCATTGTCACCACTGACCCTTGCGTCTCTAGCTCTGACTGCCTACCTGTTCCAACAGAGAGACCTTCAACCTGAAGGCACATTCAGATCTATGAGCCACTCTACTTTCTCCTCAAAGCTCCATCTCACCACCACTTCCCTCCAACTTCTATCCAGGCCTCCTGGCCCTTCAACTCAACACTTTCTTTCTTGGAAAAAAAAAATTAACATTTAATTAATTCATTTGTTTGGTGTGTGGCGGTGTACTGCCAGTGTACATGTGGCAGTCAAAGGACAACTTGCAAGAGTCATCTCTCTCTTTCTACTATTGTAAGCCCTTGAGATTAAACTCAGGTCGTCAGGCTTGACCACAAGTATCTTTACCAGCTGAGTCATCTTGTCAGCCACTTCAAATTTTCCTTGCTACCATGCTTAGTTGCCCTACTTTTCTGTCTTTGGGCTTCTGACACACATCCACCATGTTGTCCCTAAGTGTTAGAGTCCCAAAGAGGCTAGAGACAAGTGTACTCTTCTGTAAGCTGTGTCAGCTCCACTTCCACCCTTTGGCTTCCTTGGTACCCAGTGTTACTTCTCCGCATGTGATTACTTTTAATAGCCACAGAAGAGGCCCTTCTCAGGCTTTGCCAAGGAGTGCCCCATCTTGCAACCTGTTCCCCATTTTTTACAGAATACCCATCATATCCTTTGGGGGAAGGAGAGGCCATAAACAGAACTTCCCACTCCATTTGTGGCCTTTTGTCCTTGGTGGAAGACTTTTGCCTGCTTCTTAGGTCTTTTGTCTTGCCCCTTTCTGGTTATGTAGTTCAGTCACGCTGGAAAACACATAGTTCTGGTTTACATGATCATATGACTTGCACTCTCATCCCTTTAAGACCTGCTCTTCAGTTCCACCTCAGGATGGACCATATATCTGTCACCAGGCAACACTGTCAACTCATGTGGCAAAACACAGTTTCTAGTTCTCCTCAATGGAACAGGGAGCCCCCAGCACAGGCCCCAGATCCCGACTGATCACGATCTTTGGGGCTGCACCCAGTTCCTGTTTCAGAGAGGCCTCAGCAAAGGTTTGTAAGCAAAAAGGTGAAGAAGCAGAAGAAAGAGAGGGGGAGGCGGGATCAGAAGATTTAGGGGACTCGGCCAGTCTGTTTTTAGGCTCATGCCAAGAGCTGGGTCTCCCCTACTTGACAGGAGTCTTTCTCTGGAACCTGAGTCTGAGTCCACAGATGAACCATGATGGAATGTCTTGGTTGCCCTCTTGGTTTTGCTGTTCCCTGGTAGCCAGAGTAGAAATGACAGTCTTCTTCCCTTCTGGATCCTGCCCTTGCTTTATGCCTGGACAATAGCACCATCATCCTCGTGCTGTGACAATGATAAGACAGGCCCCTCTTGACTCCTTATGACTCCTCTTGATTCTCCTTCTCTCTTTGATTTTGGTGTGTGTGGTGTATGTGTATGTATATCTCCATGTATGTCTGCCTGTGTCTTTACATGCACATGAAAACTAGAGATTACTGTTAAATATCTTTAACAGCTTTCTATCTTATTTCTATGATGCTCTGAACCTGGAGATAACCAACACAGCTAGACTGACTGGCCAGTACCAGGAATCCACCTCTCCAGCACCAGGATTGTCCCACCACACCTGGTTTGTTACATGGATGCTGGGGATCTGAACTCAGGTCCTCGTGCTTGCACATTGCAACTTTACTAGCTTTCCCTGGGCTATAAACTATAGAACTGGTTCCAGCTTCCTCCATCTCCTTTAGCCTCCAGCTCCCAACCCTGTCCTTAATGGGTAATTCCCTGCTGGCCAGAAGTGTTAAATGAAGGTGGAGTCCTGCATTAACTTCATAACATCCCTCTTTTGGTCCCATGGCTGTAGAGACAGGATACCTAGCTTATAGATCCCAGAGCCCAATGTAAATACAAAGACCCTTGTTCAAAGATTAAAAACTTCAAGATGGAGGGCTTGGAAGATGAATCATATGGTAAAGTGTTTGTCACACAAATATAAAGGCCTCAGTTCTGATCCCAAGTATCCACGTGAAAATACAGGCATGGTGGTGTGCAACTGGAATCCCAGTGCTGGGGGAGGTGGAGATAGGATCAACAGGGCCATCCTGGGGGCTTACTGGCCAGCCAGTCTCACTCAATTGGAGAGCTCCAGATTCAGTGAGCCCCTGTCTCAAACAATAAGGGTAAAGAGTGACAGAAACCTCTAGATGGTGTGCATGTGCACATATCACACACATATACATAAAGACAAATAAATTTAAAAAAACAAATTTCCAAGGTGTCAATACCAGAGCTGCCTTCCATTTTTTAATTCAGTTGCCAAGTCCTTTTAAGCACATAGCCCCCTCTGATAGCACAGATGGTACATGTATCGAACTGTCCCCACCATCACCCCTTTCCAGCCAGTAATGGCCCCTTCCTCTCTCTCGTCTTCAGCTGTCTTAGATGGCTTCTCAGGGCCCCTGGGCAGAAGACCAATCTCAGCCACTTCCAGAAGGGCAGGGCCTCTCCTCGGTTAGCACAAATCACTTCCAGGTCCTTGGGGAACCCTCACCCCACACCACCTCTAGGCTTTGGAACATGTGCATGTTTTGAGAATCAATTCACTTAGGAACCCCACCTGGCTGAGCCCGAGGACATGAGGATGCATCGATCAACTTTGATCACTGTACTCTCCATGGTCAGTTTTCAGGAGTGAAGACTGAACAAGAGCAGGATCAAAAGGAATCCTGTAAATTCAGAGGAAAGTAATCAGGTCAAGAAACAGAATTTTACAACACATATGTCGTGATGAGTGGGCAAGCTTTTTTATTTTATTTTTATTTTTTTCAACCCAATAAGGGAAAGTGAACTTCAGGGAGCAAGCACCGCATGGTCAAAGGCTGAGATGGGGCCATGTGTGGAAGGAGGTCTAGGATCCTGAACTGGGCAGTTTGGCTGAGGTGTACTAACGGTGAAACAGTGGAAAGAGGCTCCAATGAAACTTTGAGGTCTAAAGGGAAAAGCTGCAAAGGGATGATGAAGTGTGTGTGCTCTCTTAGTGGAGACTATGGGGACAGACGCTGCTTTTTAAATCTGTCAAAGCAAAGGCCAGAGTGAAGCTTCCTTGCTAGGCCTTCCCAGTAGGCCTGCAGAGCTCACACTGGCAGTTTTAGGTAAAACAAGCCGCCACATTTCCCTGCATTTAGCTTGGTCAGTCTCTTCGACAGCTATCCCATCTTAAGCCAGCAACAAAGGGATAGTAATGGCCTGGGCTCCTTTCTAACTTAAGCAGAAGACCTGCGAGCCATGGTTTCCACCTCCGTGACAAGGCTAGCAGGGGTGGGGGTTGGGCCTTTCCCGCCACTTGTTCTAATTGGTCCTCCGAGTATGTGCTAACTCAAAAGCCAGAGCAGAGGGGCCCGACCGACCTACAGGCTACTGGCAGCCAGAAAGTAAGACTGGATGGGAAGACAGTGGTTCCCATCCCTAAGACCTTACTATTCACTACAACCTTACAGAGAACATATTTTCAAACATATCCAAAAGTAGAGAAATATTGCCATGATTCCTGAATCCCCACTACCTCGCTAGCTAGCTAGCTAGCTTCATGTACCTTCTCCAGGACGACCTGGTTTCATAAAACCCTCTCCCACCACTCGTTTTGAAACAGGATGTGGGCGGCGTGGTGGAGGAGGCATCGCCGGCAGCTGGGAAGATTAGGAATGATGAAGGGGTGCCTTAGGCTGGGAAGTTGAGCTCACCCCTCGTGGGCCACCCCGCCCCCCGCGCGCGCGCAGGCCAGGGGCGGGACCTGAGGGCGGGGCCCCAGAAGGGCGGTAGGGGGGCGCTACCCTAGTGACTCAAGGCGCGTGCGGCTGGGTGCAGAACGCCAGTCTCTCTCTCTCTCTCTGCCAGGCCGTGTGTGACTGCTCCGCAGCAGAGGTGGGTACCTGCCGCCGCCTTTGCGCCGCCGCCACAGCCACCGCCACCGCCACCATGCCCAACTTCGCCGGTACCTGGAAGATGCGCAGCAGCGAGAATTTCGACGAGCTCCTCAAGGCGCTGGGTAAGCTGGTGCGGAGGGTGTGCCCGGTCTGCGAGAAGCAGCTGCGGGTGCCCCTGTCCTTTAGAGGGTGGCTTGGGGAGATTTAGGCAGGAGGGAGTCTGTGGAGAGATGAATCCGTTCCCTGTGCGCCCCCTCCTCCCCGATCGCCGAGGAGAGTTGACTCCGGACCCAAGCGGTCCAACTAACGTTTGCTGGACATTTGGCGCCTTTCTCGACGGTTCCATCTTTTATCTCGTGCTAGATCACAGTGAGGAGCAGGGGCTTTAAACTGAGGACTGTGTGAGACCAGATCTTGAGTAGTCTGGGAAAGCCGCTTGCCGCCTCTGAGCCTCGGTGTCTCTTCTCGAAAACCCAGGCGAGGACAGAGACAAGTGGAACTAATTTAAGAGCCCTGTATACAGCCAGAGGGTTTGGGAAGTCTCAAACAGGTCTGGGAGGTACCCGGTGGGTGGACCCGAGCTCTCCCTTTCTTGCGCAGGTGTGAACGCCATGCTGAGGAAGGTGGCAGTGGCGGCTGCGTCCAAGCCGCACGTGGAGATCCGCCAGGACGGAGATCAGTTCTACATCAAGACATCCACCACCGTGCGCACCACGGAGATCAACTTCAAGGTCGGAGAGGGCTTCGAGGAGGAGACGGTGGACGGACGCAAGTGCAGGGTGAGGCCGCACCTCCTTCCCGGGTATCCCTTCCAACTCTGGACCCGCTGTAGGTTGTGTCACGGGAGGTTTGTGTGACCTGCTGGTCTTGGACGCAGGAGAAAGCCCTACCCCGCCGCGTTCCCTCCCTACACTCTCCCCCGGGCGCCAGTGAGCGCGCGCGCTTTGCGCTCCGGGTGGCTGTGCGACCCTGGCCACGGTTAGTGCCTCGCTGGCAGCGCCTTCAGCGCTAGCTCTGGAGGCGTGAGTAGAGGTTCCTGGGACCGCTGCTGCCTCCTGTTCGGCGCAGCTGCGAATTTACCTGATCTAGGGTCCGGATCCCCGGGTCTCTGGACCGAAGGGGGAACGATTTGGATCCAGTTGCACAGCCCAGATTGCCCGCCACCTCTTCCTGCCCTTCCCTCTTCAACGGAGGTCTTTAACGGAATCGCGAAATTCCTCCAAAAGTAAAAAGCAATGCAGGTTCTAGCTCAGAAAATGTACTAAATGTTCTTTCTGAGTCCTCAAGGGCGAAAGATAGAAAGAGGTGGGTAGGGGGAGAAGAGAGGGAGAGGGTTAGGGAGTGAGGGGGATTGATTTATGAGAAGACGGGGCTAGCCTGGAACTCTGGGTGTGATGTAAAGCTGGTGACCTCGAACTGGGGATGCTCCTGCCTCACCCGCTGGAGTTCTGGGATTACAGGAATCCACTACTATATCCAACAAGCAAGAGAGGAGGGTTTTGTTTATTTCTGAAACATGAGCCAAAGGATGAGTGAGTGGTCTGGAGTAAATGACTTTATATTCCTGTTTTTCTTTGCAAAAATTGCACTGGTTATAAAGTCCAGCCTTGCGGTCTCATTTTAAAAGGGCCTCTTCTTTCTCCACCATGGGCTTTGTGCTTGTTGTTTTGTGTATTTTGTTTTCTTGTTTGGTTGCGACAGGATCTCACTCTATATCCCAGGCTGGATCTGACTTCCATCAATTCCCCTGTTTCCTCCAAGTGTTAGGATCACAAAGTGAACCACTGTACTTGCTTTTCTAATGCTCTAAAAAAATGTACAAATGAGGCCAAAAATTGTGACACACGCCCTTAATCCCAGCCCTCCAAAGGCAGAGGCAGACATCTCTGTGAACTCGAGGATAGCCAGACCTACATAGTGGGGAAAAAAAATGTTTTTGTAATGGAACAACATTCTAAAGAATGGGAAATTATTTCTTTTCTCTTTCCTGAACCCATACCTATCTGACCCAATTGTGATTCTGGTCACTATGTTTGGAAGGACACAGAGACACAGCCTCCAGTAACAGGCTCATTTATGAGACAGTGTTTGGCCATCAAAATTGATCCCTGCTTGAAGCTAGTGTGACCCGAGGTTCAAGTCACCACATTGTTTGAAAAACAAAAACAAAACCCAATCAAACAAACAAAAAGGACATGGCTGGAAGTACAACCCAGTGGTGGAGCATATGCCTAGCATGTGTTCAACCCTTAGCATCACAGATCACAGAAGGGAAAAAGAAAAAAAAAAGAGTGAAGGGGGAATGGACATGTACTGGAGAAATGGGCTTGTCCCACAGGCAGGAGATATCTAACCCTGGCGACTGCCAGAGAGGGCAATTCTGATTTTAAAACAACAAAAGAATCATGTAACACCCTGGAGAGGAGAGGGCTTAAAAATTCCCCTTCCCCTCCCCCACCTCCTGTCTAATGAAGGAGTCCCACATGCCAGTTAAGAAGTGATTATGTGCATTCAGCATCACCCAGCCCAGCTGTATCTCCCTTTGCCGTGGCCAGACACTGGGGAGGTTACATCCCTTTTGCCTGTTCACCTCCAACCCCTTGAAGAGCCTTCAAATTAGCTTGATTAAAAAAAAATGTTTCTAGAAGGATGTAACCTCCAAAGTAGAAACGTTTTTACCCCCAGAGAGAGACACCCAGTTTACTAGGACAGACTGTGTACCCTCTGAGGAGGAATCGGAGAAAGGAAGGTGTTAGCCCGGAATCTGGCCATGGACCCACCTCCTCATCTGCTGGCCACTAGAGTGGTTGCAAACATAATTTCTCAATGGTTGTAACGTGTTGTGATTCTGACTGAAGGTACTTTGAAGTCCATTGTTTGGAGAGGTTCCCTGTGTCTATATAAGTGAATTGTCATGAGCTCTGAATTTTATTCCAAGAGATGCAAAGCATGCCGAAGGCTTTGATGCTCCAGTGAGTCTGCATGTGTGATATAAGGTATATATATCCTGTAAATCCATGAGCAGCACTCTGAATATGTACTTTATGTGGCTCAGCAAAGAAGATGCTGTGCCCCACTGACAGGGACCATGTGTTGCTTTTCTGCTTGGCAATTATTCTCCAGTGTTCTTTGTGTTCTTCCCTCCCGTTGCTGAGCCTGTAATTAATATCACTAACGGTTTTCCTGCCTGCAGAGTTTACCCACTTGGGAGAATGAGAACAAGATCCACTGCACACAGACTCTCCTTGAGGGGGATGGCCCCAAAACTTACTGGACCCGAGAGCTGGCCAACGATGAGCTAATCCTGGTAAGGGCCCTTTGGCTCTGAGACAGTCCCAAGGTTCCCCAGGTGACCCCCAGGGGTGGGCCATCCAGGTGTGCTGTCCTCACGCTCACTGTTTGAGAAAGTCACTTACCACAGGTTAAACTGTGACCAGAAATCTTGGGCTGACAATTTAGACCAGAGGAAATCAGGGTTAAATGGTTGGAAGATGGGGTGGGGGTGTCAGCTGAGAGGGCAGGGTCATATCTGAGACTGACTTGAGTACCAGACCTTTGTCCAAACTGTTCTATGCCAACACCAGTGTCGAGTGACACCCAGTCTCCTCTCTGGCTTGGCTTGGAATGCTGGGGTTCTGTGAGACCCCTCAGCACATGCAAAACGAGATTTCCCCCCTTTCCTCCTCATGACCTATTTTGGTAGTAGAGAAAACTTTCACAAAATTTTATCACATCAGCATTCAAAGCCATACAGAATATTTTTACTCCAGACTTAAAAACTCCAGTGGCCCCCAGGAGCCAGACAAGGAATGCCAATTTGGAAAATATGTAATATAGTGGTGTGGAAAAGTGGGCTCTTTAGGACCAGAGAAGGTGAGCACTGTTTAAAAATATGTAGATGGAAACTGGTTTGTTTTTGTTTTGCTTTTTGCTTGTTTTTGTTTCTTTTTATGAGTTTTGTTTTGTTATTTTTGAGACAGGGTTTCTCAGTGTAGCCCTGGCTGCCATGGGACTCACTTTGTAAACCAAGCTGGCCTCCAGCTCAAAGATCTGCCTGCCTCTGCCTCCTGAGTGCTGAGATTCAAGGCGTGCACTACCACGTCTGGCCAAGACAAAAACATTTTAAATATCCAGAGCTAAGCAAAACTTACCTGGTAAGGCCAAGTTTAAAGCCTTTATGTCTGGCCCATCCCAGTAACCCACTCTTGTAATAAAACATTCTGAAGGCTCAGGCAAGAAGGTCAGGAGTTCCAGACCAACGGGGGCTATAGAATAAGACCCTATCTCAAAAAAAAAACAAAAAACAAACAAACAAAAATCCCCAAGAAACAAAGGGTTTAACTTATATCTTCCCTGGTTCTATGCAGAAGAAAGGGGAGAGGTGGAGGGAACCGGTGACCTCCAGTTTGATTGATCTCTCCTACCCCTTGCTAGAAAAGAAGAAACCATTATGGGTGACTAGGAACGTATATCCTTTGTTCTCTGTTAGGCATTCTGTTAACATCACCCTGTTAGACTCCCTGATCCGTTACCCAGAGATAGTATAGTGAAGCCTGAAAAGTTTGCTGGGGAAAGATGCCCTGTGTGGCCGTGGCATGGGCCTTCTCTGCCTAGCTCCATTCCGCCCGCTGTAAAATGAGAGATTAGGCTGCGGCCCCTGAGATTCTTTTCAGCCCTAAATTACATGTTTAGCCTGCAGGAAGACCCTGAATTGCACTGTCTCTTACTTTGAGGCAGTTTGACCTCTCCCCCTTCCTCTCCTCTTGTCCTTTGCTAGGGTGATTTAACTAACTCTTCTATCATGCACAAAGGGCTGGCTTAATTTGCAGCCTGGCTCATGTTTCCAGCAGAGGGCTACTTCATGGACTCAGCAATTTCAGGCTGAGACCTGGAAATCTAGGGAGACAGGCACATGCAGTTTATAGGGACCAGAGATAGCAAGGAATGGGATGGTGTTAGGATTCTTGAATCTAGCTGAGGGTTAAGTAGGATTGATCAATTTACACTGAAAAAGTGGGATTTTGGAGACCTCTGTAATACTAAGCAGCTGGAGTCATGGGCTAAATGTCAGTGAAAAACACCACATTTTGTCCCTTACTACCCCCACAGTGCAATTCCTCCCAGGCATCCTTCCCTGGCTCAGCGAACATATATACAAGCCTCAAAGGGAGCATTAACTCTTGGCATTTGGGATGTGAAATGTGGGCTTTGCTTTCAAGGGTTATTATCGTTAATAAATCTAAAACGTTGGGAGATGTAATCTTCATGTAACGAGAGGTAAGTAACTTTAGTTCAGTTGAAATAAGTGTCCCCAGAGCCAACAGTGAATTGCCATGGGCTGTAAATCGTCTTCCTTTGAAAGCTGAGTATACTCCTTCACATTGCTCTGGGATACTCTATAGAGTTTCTTTCTGGAACCTCTAAACATGAATGTATGCAATGGGAAAGAACATTTCAATTGGAGTTAGCAATGTGGGGATTTCTTCCCTTGTCCTGGAGCTATTTTTTTTTTTTTTTTAAACCTGGGTGAGCTCCAGAGACCTATGTGGCTGTAGGCTCAAGGAATTCTGGGAAATCAGCATGGTTCTTAAGGTGCAACATCTAAAAAGTAGGTTTATGATGGGAATTCTACTCCATCCCAATTCCCCAACATGTGCCCAGGACATAGGATAGTCTGATTCCTCACTAATGGGAAAGAGGGCAGACACAAAACCCTTAAAACTGACCTTCTTGTCAGAGACTCCTTAATAATCACTATATGTAAGAAATATTTCTTGGAAGTGACACCTTAGCAAATATCCCAAGAACATCTGGTCACCAAGGGCTCCGAATCTGAAGTACAGCTGGGAAGAACTCTCAAAGTCACCTTGTTCAAAGTCACCCTTCCCTTCAGCACCACCCCTTGCCCACCCTGAGCAGGCCAAAAGGGGAGAGACTTGCCCGGCTATGGCCGCGGAATTAGGTCAGAAGGCCAATGCTATGTTCTTGCATCTGATATCAATGTTTTAGTTTAGAGGTGACGAGTGTTATAACTATACTCCCACATCCATAGGGGATTTGTTACAGGACCCCTGCAGACCCCAAAACTCAAATGCTCAAGGTCCTCAGATACAGTGGTGTGGCATTTGGCCTGCATGCAGCCTCCTACATCAGTTCCTAGTTTACAGTCGTTCCTAGCTTTCTTATAATACCCAATGCCATATAAATCCTGTGCAAAGGTGTCATACTTTATTGCCTAGGGGACAATAACATGAAAAGAGCTGTACATGTTTAGGAGGTGTTCAGGTTTTAAGGGAGTATTTTTAATACGTGACTGGTTGACAGTGAAGGCGTAGAAGCCATGTGGGCAGAGGGCTGGCTGTCCTGTCATCAGGCTGTTGTCTCTCAGGCTAGCTGTCTGCTTCCCACAATGCAGTTCTGTCTTATCTCCAAAGCACAATCCCATCTGGCTGCAGCTGCCCAAGCCCCTCACTCTCCTGCAGTCACTTGAAAGGACACGGAAGCCCCCCAGAAATAGCTGATGTGACCTTCATGTCCTTTCAGTGTCATTTCAAAAGTAAAGCCAGAAAATTTGCATGTCTTATGTCAGCATTCACAGGCTCTGGAAGCAAAGGAGAAGTGGATTTAATGTAATTCTTTGCCCTTGTTGCTTCTCTGATGAGAGGGAGCTCAAGGCAGAATGCCTGCCCCATGCCCCGAACACTTAGCTTGAGCACACAACTCAGGATTTGAAGTCTGATGTGAAGCGTTGTTAACAGGGCAGTCAGTCATCTCGCGGGTGAAGTGCTTTAAACATTTTTGCACAGGCATCTGTACTGACTGGTTTTCCTTTTCTTCTCTGGGCAGACATTTGGCGCCGATGATGTGGTGTGCACAAGAATTTATGTCCGGGAGTAAAGGTGGCCAGCTTGTTCCTGCTTTCATGACAGGATACAAGTTCCCCTGAGGAGTGTGTCATCGGCCTGCACAGCCAGGGGATCTTTCCTCCACACAGCCCTCCCCAGTGAATATTAGGCAACCCCATTTTCCCTACGACGGTGTTGTAGTGCCCTCCCCTCACCCCTGTTGCCTTGTGTATCCCTGGTTTGGCATTTGCATGGTTGTGCCAGTCATTAAACTGGCTGGATGCATCTCAAGGCTCTTCATTTGAGGGGCAGCTGCTTCCATTTCAGCGTGGGAGTTAAAAGAGCACTGTGTCGGATCTTCAGTTTTGGGCTGTTGGCCTAGCTATAGTGCACTGAGCCTCCATCAGCAGGACAAGCTGAATTGGTCATGATGGTGGTTCCAAGCAGGAAAATGGGAAGCACAATCCAAGGGCTTTATTGGGGAAAGCATGTAAGAAAGGAACTGCAAAAGAAAGCAGGGCAGCAGAGACTTAACAACAGAGAGAGACTCAGTACTCCCAAGCCTGAAGTCAGAGGGCAGGAGAGGGTGGCACACCTTTAAGAGTAGCTGCAGTCTGAGGGAGGGCTCTGCAGGAGCAGTGGGATATGAAGAATACTGCTACCGGGGGGAAAAAAAAAAAAAAAACAAAGCCAGGCGTGGTGATGGCACACACCCTTAATCTCAGCACTCGGGGGGCTGATGCAGGAGAATGTGAGTTTGAAGCCATTCTGGTCAGGACTGCATAGACAGACCCCAGGGCAGCAGAAGACTTGGCTTTGAACATAGAGAAGAATAATTACCTCTCTGTCTTGCTCAGCCCAATTCATCTTTTGCATTGCCCAATATGACTGGCATGTAGAGGATCAGTGAGTAGTCAGGGCCAGGGGGAGGATCCTATTAGATATACTCCTTCCCAGGCCACAGCTGGTCACACAGTGGATCTCAGCAGGCAAATACAAGCAATAGCTTTCACACTTGCCAATGTTTACATTTGAAAATCAGCACATTAAAAGCCTGGAGATGGGGGTTGGGGAAGTGGCTCGGTTGGTTGGTAGAGTGCTTGCCTAGCATGTGTGAAGCCCTGAGTTTGACCCCCCCCCCCAACAAGTGCAGTATAAACTGGGTACAGGGGGAAATGCCTGTAATGCCAGTACTGAGAAGGTGGAACAAGATCCAGCTACACAGCAAGTTTGGAGTAGATACACAAGACAGTCTTCAAAACAAAAGAAAAAAGAAATCTGGGTTTCTGTTTTCTTGTGAGAGGAGACTGGGGAAATCTGGCATCTCTGGGCCTACAACCCTACAGGACAGTAACTGCTCAGCAGCTTCCTCGCTTGTACCCTTTGCCTCTCCCAAACCCCATTCTTCTCCCTATGCTCATTTACCTGGCATGCCCTCTTCTTCCCATCTGAAGCCCTTGGGCTCCTCAGCAAGGCTGGGTCAAAGTATCGGGGCCTAGAAAAGGCCAGGAGACCTTCAAGTTCACAATGCTGATGCAGACACCTAAGGCCCAGAGACACCATCTACAAGTGAATGGGGGCACGTTTACATGAATCCTCACACCTCCAGCCCAAAGTTCCACTTTGTTCCTAGGAGAGTATGCTTCTCCAAAGATATTAACACCTACACCTGTGTGTGCATCCTGCGCCCACTCCTATGAGGCCATCCATGGCTTTCCCTAACACACCGTTCGCTATGGCCTCAATGCCATCAGGTTTTGATGTGTCAAGTGGGGCTAGATTCTGGGATGGAGGAAACCTGACCCTGGGCTACATTTTATCTCTGGGGTCCTGAAGTGTCTATGCTTGTTCTCAGAGTCTCCAACAGTCTCTAGTACAAACATCTTTCCTTCCTGCTCTACTCCAGTGCACCTGGGACCAGAGAGTACAGACAATATGCCATCACCCCCACTCTGCTAATCTGTGTTCTCTGGCCCTGTTCAAATCCATACTCAATGGCCGTGGTATGGAGCAGAGTGTCTCAGCTGCTCTGGAGCTTCTTAGGGGAGAGGCGAGGAGACCCTTGAAGATGGGGAGTTCCCAGATTGATATGCAATGGATAGGACACATACTCCTGAGTGGAGATGAGCTGACCACACAAGAGGTCATGAGGCTTGTGTGTTTGAATACTATGAGGACTCTGCCCAGTGGGTTCTAGCTGCTTATGGCCAACATGGGGGCTCCAAGCAAGGCCTCAGGCACTGGTCTTTTCCTCTTCCTGGATTCCTGCTACTGCATGGTCTTCTACACAACTGCATTTGCTCTTGAGGGCTGGGCTGGCTGCGGAAAGGTTGGAGAGGCCTATCTAGGCCTCATTCTGGAAATCAGGCTATTTCCATCGTGGTCCTTTACAAATGTGACATGTCACATGGAGCACATGCTTCTTTCAGATTAGGCTTCAGAGTACAACAGGGAGCCAGCAGGCATGGGTAGGGACACTTGGATGACAAGATGAGGTAATAGCACCAGTAGATTACACAGAGTACCTGCGGTAGACTGGGTCTCTCCAATAGTATTGATTTTACACTATAATTGGTTTTACATTTTTCAGATAAAGATACAATGTTTCTCATTCCATTGTGGAATACCTCTCATTAGGTATGTCTTATAGGGCTGTGGGCCCAGGGATTTCATATTTCCCCACTCTCCTCTCTTAAAGAAACAGAAACTTGGATTTCTTTTTCTTTTCTTTTTTGAGACTGTGACAGGTGGTGTAAATGGGATTTGACACTGGGTTGAGGATTCATTATACATATGATATATAATATGTTTGTGTATTAGTTACTTTTCTATGGCTATAACAAAACACCCATGGTGTTTTGGCAATTTATAAACTAAAGCATTTAATTGGGCTTATGTTTTCAGGGGGTTAGAGTCCATGATGGTAGAGCAAAGGCATGATGGCACGAACAGCTGAGAACTCATATCTCAAATGGCAAATAGGAAGCAGAGAGGCAGACGAAGAATGGCATGAGTCTTTAGAAACCTCAAAGCCAATCCCCAGTGACATACCTCCTAATCCATCCTAAAGGGTTCCACCAACTAAGGGCCAAGTATTCAAACATACAAGCCTATGGGGCCACTCTCATTCAAACCACTACAAGGCATAAGATTACTCTTTTTAAGATGTATTATTGCTGGGGGAGCATGAATGCCATGTGGAGGTCTGAGGACAACTTCCGGGAGTTGGTTCTCTCCTACCACCCTTACATGGACAGATTCCATGGATTGAACTCAGGTCTCCAGGCTTGCACAGCAAACACCACTACTCACTGAGCCCGCCCACAAGATAGTTTAATCCAAATAAAAATATCACTGTCATAAGAATAATCTCACTAAACATGTCATTCCAAACTCACTGTAAACTTGCCTCTCTGCTCAGCAATCTCCAGGCTCTATAGCCTGGAGAGGTTCTACAGGAAGGTCAGACTCTTTGGTGTAGCATCCAAAGCCCTCCACTATTTGGCTTCATCAGATAAAATAGAGGAACGGGTCGTTCAGATTTGACTTCAAATTCTGGGCATGCTTTCAATTGGCAAGTGTTAGAAATCCAGCCACGGCCAATCCCAGCAAAAAGAAACAGCTCTCCTCTCACATGGATGAACAAAGAACATAGTATGCTAAGTGAAAGAAGCAGCTCACAAGGACCAGTATGATAGGACTCCATTTAAACTGAAGTGTCTAAATTAGGCAGATCCATGGAGGTGCAAAGTAGATGGTGGTTGCCTAAGACTAGAGTTGTCTGGGAGAGAAGGGATGTGACAGGTCTAGTATCTTCTTGGGATGATAGACATGTTTTAAAACCAATGTGGTAATGGTTGCAAAATTCTATACACTAAAAACCAATGAACTGTACACTTCAAAGGAGTAATTGGTCTATGGCCGCTACCCTGAACACGCCTGATCTGAATGAGTGATTGCACACCACATGAATTATAGCCATAAAGTGGTAGGGTTTCTCTAAAGGAATTTACTGACTCAGCTCATGAACAATGCAGAAACTTTCAGCAAAGACGGAAAAGCCACAAGAATGAAGCTTGTAACAATCCAAACTCACAATCCCGAAAGCTTCTCTGTCAATCCACTTCAACCACCCGCTTGATTTCCTTATGCAGCTGGCTTAGGTCATGTGACCACTCAGGCCAATCACAACTAATGAATAAATAAGGTACAGCAGCTGTCCAGATATTAGTCATATGACCTGATCTCTAACCAGGTTACTGTCTGTTAAGCAGGTAATGGGTAGAAGTAGTAAGGGAACTGGGTAGGTATGAACTGTGGTCGATACCACTAGGTTGGCTAAAAATTCCTGGTTGGTTCTCTCCAGTAGTTAAATTATTTAACTACTTTGAGCCTTGACCTCCTGCTTCCTGTAAAAGAACTATGCCAGGGCTAGAGAGATGACTCAGCAGTTTAGACATCTCTCATAGAAGATCCAAGTTCAGTTCCCAGTACCCACATGGCAGCTCAAATAATCTGTAACTCCATCCAGTTCAAGAGGATCCAAGGCCCATTTCTGGCCTCTCTGGGCACCAAGAAAGCTTGTAGTACATATATACATATATACAGGAAAACACTCATACACATAAAATAGAAATGAATCTTTAAAAAAAAAACATTGCCTGGGCATTTTGACACACACCTTTGATCCCAACACTCAGGAGGCAGAGGCAGGTAGATCTCTGAGTGTGAGGCCTGTAGAAAAAATTAATTAAATTGTTTACTAGTATTTATATTATATTTAATTGGTCATCAGTGTTAATCCTTAAACTTACATTATAAATGAGCACACAGACACTTGATGAATTTTAACAAGCCTTGGGCTGAATTGTGCAATCTTAGCCCATCTAAGCTAGCTCATAATTCTATTCTCCAAATATGGCCCCATATATACATATGTCTCTTTGGACTGGTATTCTCCACGCTATGCTGATATTTCAGACGTGGAATGATGTTCTTTAATCTATCTCATCATGTGTCCTCCTTCCTGCTCCAGTTCCTGGCTTCTTCTTCCCATCAACCTCTCTGCTTTAGAAGTCGCACACCTTACTCCTGCCTATCTCTGTCTTTGCCCAGTCTCAGGCCTCAGCATTTATTTAACCAGTCAGAGACAATGTAAGTAACAGACAGTAAGCAGGACCAATTAATTAACATTTAGAATGCTTAACATCACTCCATCAGAAGCCAGCCTGGTCTACAGAGTGAGTTCCAAGACAGCCAGGCTACACAGAGAAACCCTGTCTCAAAAAAACAAAACTAAAGTACATTGGTACTTGGCATGGTTGGTAGGTGGTATGGACCTGGAACTTATGAAGTAGTTCAAGGTTTAAACCCTTTTGGCTTTATGTGCAAATCTCTAAAGCCTCCCAGATCTTTATATACCTCAGGGCATTGTTTTTGCCTGTCCTTCCCCCACTCCTGGAAGTGGAAGCTTTTGTTGGCCTCCACACTGGACTCATGGTATAGCTTGCCTTATGCTTGTGTTTCTGGTGTGTTCCTATGCTGTCATTCAACATTCCCTAGGTTTCTGCCAATAGGCTGTACAATTCCTGCATCTAGGAATGGTAGCTGTGCATCCCTGCACCCTATGGAGCTGGGAAAAGGGGCTATCTGATTATCTGACAATCAGATGAACTATGGTTGGCTAAAAGTCCCTGGGTCATTGATGGAGACCCAACTTTTTCTGAGACTCAAGTCTTTGCAAGCAGAAGTCCTCACAGGAACTGAGATTGGAAAGCAAGCAACAATGCCAGATTGAGGAGTTGTCCCCCCAGGTAGACACATCGTCAAATTGTGTCACGTTACCAGGCCGAGGCCCAGGCACACTGAAAAGTGTGGACTGTATAGCAAATTCTGCTCAGAAGCAGGAAGACCCGGAAACATCAAACTTATGGATTGCTTGGCCCAATGTCTTTCTCAACTCCTGTGTCCTGTACCCAAATCCTACAGCAGGGGCTTGCAAAGACAGCTTATCTTCCCAGCCTGCATTGTGACTATATTGACTATGTGACCCAGTTCTGCCCACTGAGACTCAAGGAGAAGCCTGCTAAATAGCTTTGGGGAAAGACTTTTCCTTCCTGAGAGAGGAAAACCTGAGAAACTAATTTGTTTATTGCCTCTGGAATTGTTCACTACTGTAAGGATCTGATGCTTAGAGCTGGGGTAGCCATCTTAGGACCATAAAGAGATGGCCACATGACTCTCAGGGGTACCAGACAACAGATACAGACACCGAAGCTCCTGCTTCTCTTTAAATGCATAACCATGTATTTCAGAAGAAGACAATGACGTCTGTTGTTTAATGGCTTTAGTTATTCAGATATTTCAGCTTTGGTAGTTACAGCTGAAGGTATTCATGACTGACCAATACACCATGTGCCATGAAGAACTTTGGCAGGCATGTATCACACTCCCATTATCCCAGCACTGCTGAGGATCACAAATTCAGGCCAGTCTGGTCTACACGGCCAGACCCTGTCTCAAAAATATCCAAGAACCTTCTATTTGTGATGACTACCAACACCAGGCTATAATAAATTGCTGTAGTAAAACTCTGAAGCTGGGCGTGGTGGCGCACACCTTTGATCCCAGCACTCAGGAGGCAGAGGCAGGTGGATCTCTCTGGGTTCAAGGCCAGCCTGGTCTACCAAAGCGAGTCCAGGACAGCCAGGGCTACACAGAGAACCCCTGACTCAGAAACAAAAACCAAAAATACTCTGACCAAAAGTCACCTGAGGGAAGAAAGGATTTGTTTCAGCCACCACTTCCAGGTCATAGTCTATCCCTGAGGGAAATCAGGACGCCAAGCTGGAGCAGAAACCATGGAGGATGCTGCTTGCTGGTTCACTCATGCTTGGCTAGCTTTTCTTAAAATACAGTCCGCCCCCACCTCCCCAGAGACTGCACTGCCCACAGGGTCTGGCCCTCCCACATCAATCAGAGCAGTTCCTTATGTACAGTCACGGGGTGATCTGGTCTGAGCATTCTCCCAGTTGAGACTCCCTCAGATAACTGAGCTGTATCTAGTTGGCAGATGAAGCTAACTAAGACACACATCCTAGGCAGAGGGAAAAGTAATGTTAAGATATTTTATCGCTATTACAGCCTTATTCGTATCTATTCTAACATCCCCTCTCAAGCTCCTCCTCAGTTCCTTTCATCACCATGGTAGCCAGTTTTTCATACCATACAGCCAGGATGCTTCCAGAGGAAAGGTGGAGTGGCAAGCCTACAGACGCAGCCTTCATTTCCCCACGCTGGTCCCCACCCACTCCTTTCAGAGATGCCTGTCCTCTGGGAGTACCCCCAGGGATTTTCCCTTCCTTCTCCATACTTAACTGTAACTACCCATTAGTGTCAGGAAAGTTCTCAGATCTTGTAAAAAAAAAAAAAAAAAACATCGCTTGCATCTATGCAATGTCTAGAAAATTGCACGCTCTAAGATAAAAGAAATACAGGGTGTCAGTGGGTAGAAATTAATATTCATAGAGTTCCCAAAGGGCTAGGTAAAATAAAAATCAGAATGAGTCTGAAATCACCTGTGACTACAAAGACTTCAATTGCATTCTTCTCCAAGCATTGGAGTCTCTTCTCTTTTAAAGTGTCTCCAGATGTGAGCAGACGGGACCCAGGAGGAGAAGTGAGTGGCCCTTGGTATTTAAGTTGCTTGTTAAGGTCAAGGGGTTCCTCTGACTCTGTATTGCTAAAGCTTCAAGCATACACAAAACTCTCTACCATAAGCCATATGGTTCCCCATGTACCTACCAACCAGCTGCTACAATCATCATGGCCAACCGTGCTTTATCTCTCCCTCTCCAGGTTATTTTTAAAAATTAATTTATTTTATTTTATTTGTGTGTGTGTGTGTGTGTGTGTGTGTGTGTGAATTTCACATCATGCACCCTGCTCCCACTCATCTCCCACCTCCCCCCAGAACCTCCCTCCACCCTTGCAACTGCTCCCAATGTGGGGGGGGGGGAATCTCATTGTGGAAGCTGTAGTTCCAGGTTATTTTTAATCAAATTGTAGACATTTTAAGATTTTACTTATAATCTTCCAGTATGTATCTCTAAAAGTTACCGGTTCCCTTGACAATACCCTTGCATTACCATGGAACCTTAAAAGTTACTAATAATAGTAAGACCTACTATCTTCAAATACCTCTCCAATATTTGCATTTACTTTATTATCTCATGACTTATTTTTATCTGTTCAAACCAGTATAAAAATAATCACATTCCTTGATCTGCTGTGTCCCATTGGTCTCTTAATCTCTCACCTCTGTTTCATCTTGGTCTATTCTTTGGAGACACTGGTTGGTTGTGCTGTAGAGCTTCCATAGTCTGGACTTGGTGTTTACATTTCTTCAGTATTATCTAAAATAATTGGTACATTGTGTGCTACAGACAGAGCTCAGGGGTAGAGAGTTTGCCTGCCATACACAAGGCCCTAGGTTGAATTCTCAACAATACACACACACACACACACACACACACACACACACACACACTGTAAATTGGTACTTAAATTTAGAAGCTCAGCCAGGTTCTGGGTTAATTTTTTTGGCAAGGAGCACCACAAAAACCCAAAGAGACAGTGGTATTTAGAAATAATAATAAAAGCTTAGCATGGTGGCCACACTTGTATTTGATTTGGAGCTCTTGGAAGGCTGAGACAGGAGGATTGCTGTGAGTTTGAGGTTGGCTTGGGCTATAAGGAAAGACCTTCTCTCAAAAATAAATAGATAGATAGATAGATAGATAGATAGATAGATAGATAGATAGATAACCTGGTATGGTGGCGCATGCCTTTAATCCCAGCACTCAAGGGACAGAGGCAGGCATATCTCTGAGTGTGAGGCCAGTCTGGTCTACAGAGTGAGTTCCAGAGCAGCCAGGGCTATACAGAGAGACCCTGCTGGAAAAAATTAATAAATAAATTGAAAAGAAACCAAAATCTAGGGACCAGGAGGGGCGTCTCAGGTGAGAGGGTTCTTCATTCTTCTTTTTGTGAAGAAAAAGAAAAGGAAAACTGGTCCACGTGGTCCACTGCTGTTTTGTCCAGACTAGCCCTGAACAAATCGGCTCAAGTTATCTTCCTGTCTCAGCTCAGCCTCCCAAGTGACTGAGACAGCAAGCACTATCAGCATCTAAGCTTTTCATTTGTTGTTTGTTTGAGATAGAGTCTTATGTTTCCCAGGCTAGCCTCTAAATCACTCTATAGCCAAAGATGACCTTCAACTTTTGATCTTCTTGCCTTCACCTCCCCAGTGTTGGGTTTTAAAAAAATTTTTTTAAGCTTTGCATATTCTATGTATGTGCTGTGCCAACTGAGCGCTATCCCCAGCCCCTGAAAGGTACCTATTTTTGAGTTTAAGAGAGAAGCCAAAGTACTAGGACCCAAGAGGCAGTTGGCAGAAAGCAGAGTGGCTTTGTATTTCTGTTTTCCCTTTCTCTTCTACCCACAATGAAACTAAGCAATGTTCTGTTGTTGCCAACACCATATCTGGGTGTCTCACACTGACATCTCTTCCAAAACCTGTTTTTGGCCAGTCCCTTTGTAGCACAGTATGGAGTATGCGGGGGGGGGGGGGGGGGGGGGGGAGTAGACACCAAAACATTTGTTTGCAACTCAACACTGACCTCTGAGGGTAACTGCCTCCAAAAGGATATGGGTGGATGGGCAGTGGTCACCTCCAATCAAACCTCTGGTACCTCATGGGTGATGGGACTAAGACTCCCACCTTTGGTAGAAAAATCAAGCATAAATTCTAGACAAAGAACAAATTCTCCCACCCAAGAACTAACCAAGCCTGACCCTGCCTATCCCCTGAGATCCAATGAGAGGTGTGTGTGGACACACTAGTATCTTTGCAGATGAAGAACAAATTCTAAGCAAGTTTCTGTAAATATCATATGCTCTATTTGTGATGATTAGGCAGTTTATCTATCTGGGAAAGTTGCCTCCCAGACTTAGAGGAACTTACTTAATCAAACATAGATGACAGTTACAATTTTATCCTACCATGTGTTTCCATAAGGGAGGAAAAGTCATCAATTATACTGGGTAAAGGGATATGGGATCTGTAAAGTGGAATTTGACCAACCCTCAGAGCAGCTGCATTTAAAGAAAGTGGTATTCTAGCTTTTCTTTTTTAAATTAGTTTCAAAAAATATGTTTTAAACACACACACACACACACACCCATTGAGTCATGAACTCCTTGACAAATCATAGCAAAAACTGTGGGAAAATGGAAAGGGATGAAAATTTCAGACTATGTAAAATGAAATGGAGAGCAAGAATAGACTGAGAAAATGTGATTAAGCTCCCCTTGTTTATTTCTTTCTTTCTTTAATGGATGTGGTGGTGTGGGTCAGTTCAGAGAGCTCTGGCTGCCCCAGCCCTCTTGGAGCCTCCAGCTTCACATCTGTGCGAGAGGACATTTGCCAAGCTGGACTGGCTGTGTGTGAAGCACCAGGGACCACCAAGTTCAGTAACAGGAAAAGGGCTCAATCCCCCTTCAAAGCCACACTCTGCAGTTCTCTGCAGACAGAGTAAGGTAGGCACATTTAAACTGATGTGGAAAGATGTCCACACTATATTAAGTTTTTTTTTTAATAGACTGATGATCTAGTTTAGTGCAAAAAAATAAGAATGATCTGCTCAGACCTTTCCAGAGGCAGAAAACTAATATGCCCTAGAAACCACAAGCAAAACCATTCACAGCACTTACCTCTGGGGAGAGCCCATTTTACTGTGTTTTTCTACATTGTAGGATTCATTCGTCATGAGCATATGTTGCCTTCACAATTTAAGACAATTTTTAATTTAAAAAGTGAGGTGCTCTGGGGTGGAGTGTGGCCAGGGGTAGAGCACTTGCTGAAGCATGCTTGAGACCTGGGGTTCAACTCCAGTACCAATAAATAAATAAAAATAAAGTAAGTAAGTACGTAAGTACTAAGAATCCCCAGCTGGAAGTGGTAGCACATACCTGTAATCCCAGTACTTGGGAGGCAGGAATAGAACATTGCCTTGTGTTTTAGGCCAATTTGGGCTATATACCACGATCCTGTCTCTAAAACAAAGCCAGGGATGGCAGGATGGTTAGGTGGGTAAAAGTACTTATTATACAAGCCTGAAACCAGAGCTTGATCCTCAGAATCCCCAGTGGAAGCAGAAAACCAACTTCTGAAAGCTGCCCTCTGACCTTTATATGTGCACCCTCCACAACACACACACACACACACACACACACACCATCCACATCCACATAACATACAATAATAATAAATAAAAATTGAAAAATCATTTAAAAATAAAACTAAAGAAACAAACAAAAAAAAAGTACAAGATTCTTATGGGATGGTGGCCTGGGATCTGAATGTGTCCACATCGTACCCATTCCCAAGGGTCCTGAAGGAATGACTGCACCAGAGACCACAAAGGTTCTAGCTCTGTTTGAACACACGGGTGTATTTGGTTTATAGCTCTGAAAAAGAGAAAGGGAGGGCCAAGACATGAGAAAGAAAGTACAATAGAGAAGCTTGAAGAATGCTTGCCTGAACTCTGAGTCCCCAGTGCTTGGTCACGTGCCCGAGTGAGATACATAGCAACCCCAATCACCCCTGACCTTGTCAGTATGCCCCCTCTACAGAGGAGACACCAGGGCTCCCGGAGGAAGTCTCCGGATTTATGAACAGCGGTTGGGATTTGACCCTGCTGAATGAAGACCCAGTGGTCCTGACCTCCTCAGCTACACAGGACATGAAATAGTTTCCTAGCTGTGATTGCCAAGGATCATATTGATGGTTTGGTGATATCAAATAACTTTTCAGAGGAAAAAAAATACCAATAAGCGACCTTAGTTGAGTAGCAGAGGTAGGCAGATCTCTGTGAGTTCAAGGCTGGCCCGGCCCAACTGATTACGTTCTATTTTCAGGCCCATTTTTCAGATGATAAAGCTGAGGGTCAGAAAGGTTAAGCAATCTACGAGATGTGAATAAAAGTTGTAATTGGGATTGAATTCGGGCCTGTATCTGCCAAAAAAGAAGCAGAGAAAGGAAGTGGGAGAGAGGTGGATGTGCCCCACTTGGTGTCCTCAGGACTGCTGTTCCATAGAGCTGTCACCACCTGACATGGCGAGGTTCCTGGGGTCTTTTTGGAAGGAAAAGTCAGCCTTACAGCCCGCCCCAGCTCTGCTGAGCCGCACCCCAGCTTCCCTTCCACAATATATTTCTTGTGCTAATGCTGACAGGTATCCAGTTTCACCCAGAGCCCTCACTCTGGGGTCTGGTTTTCATCAGGCGCTTTTACTGAGCCCTCGAGCAGCTGCCTGGCAGCCTCAGGGAGGCCTAAGTGGAGCCTGGCATCTTCCCGTGCCCAGGCACCCTGGAGGAGGCTCCAGACCTCCAAAGCCAGTCTTGAGTGGTAGCACTAAGTGTTTAATTTAAGGTCTTCCTCTGCAATGCCTCCAGAACCGGGTGAGGTGAGGCAAGGCAGGCAGGATAGGAATGGACAAGACCATACAGAGTCCCCATCCCTCTGTGATCACTTTTGGAATGTTGTGGGGAGTGACACTGTGGCACTTAGAAGAGTTGACCTACTTACTCCCTTCCCACCCATGGAATCCATCCAACCTATGAGTGTCTTCTGCCTGGACTTTGAGGGAAGTTTGACATAGTCCCTGGACTCATGAGAGGGTTCAAAGCCAGACAAGAGACAGGTACAGAATCACAGTAGACAACTGCACAGCCAGGGCAAGGAAGGAGTCATGGTTCTATGAGCACATGGCAAACTCACAGCTCATCCCCGCTGTTTCATGGAGTAGCAGTTGTATGAGGTAGGACTTGAAGAACAGAGAGAGTCTCCAGATATTGCTGACATGCAAAAAGAAAGAAAAGTGTGGCCCCTTTGCAGGGCTTGGCAATGGTCTACATAGCTGCCTTTGTATGAAAGGTGCCCTATCCTCCTTTTGGGCACAAACTGCAAGCTATGTTAGCATCCCTGAGTCTCTGGCAGCCAAAATTTGTCTGATTTGCCATCTTTCTTTCCCCTTCTGGATATGAAACTCTTGTACTAGACGCTGACAATTGATACAGTCACCGCCTATCAGTGAGAGAGTATACTAAGCTTCATGGTCAGGCAATAGCTCTGGAAAGAGCTCAGATGCCTACTTTGGCTGGTGCATTGTGCAATAAGGATATGACCAGGGCTGTGAGGTCATCACTGTGACCAAAGAGTCCTGGGAGACTTCTGCCTGCAAAGGAAGACAAAGCAGAACAATTGACAAACAAACGAGAGAGAGAGAGAATTAATTCTGCTTAGACCCTAGGAATTATTCTTCAAACAGCCCAGTCACAAGAACCCATAATTTCTCCCCTTTGTTTAACCTACTCTGAATTTTTATGTCTATAATCAGAAGAAACTAGCCGTTATGGAAAAAATGGCTGGGATTCAAGCCAGACTCCAGGAAGACTCTGGTGCTTTGAAAAGCCAAACCAAGACTTTGAGCACACTCTGGGGGTTCTAAATCCAGAGCTGGAGAGAAAGTGGGGCCATGCTGTTTAGCTCATGGGCAGCTTTTCTTTCAGTTTCCCAGATTGCTGGAAGCCAGGTGGGGCCCACCAGGGCCACCAGTGTGTGAATCTGCCTTCACCCAGATTGTGTACCATTGAGGAACTGGCCACCAAAGCCCAAGTCATAGCAAGATCTTGACCCTCTGGAGACAGAGGCCTGGCCAGGGCTGGACAGCGGGGGGCGGGGGGGGCAGGGAGGCCTTGGCTGCACTCCTGGGAAGTCTAGTGTGCTGATTTATGAGATGCAACCCACTTTTATTTCCTGAGCCTTCGTATGTACATGCGGATCTCTCCGCCTTAGACTCCTCTGCCCTCAGACTATTCTCCACTTCTACTATCTTCAAATTTCAGCTCAGATTTAAGTGCTTCTAGGCAACCTTCCATGGCAGTGCAAAGACATGGCTACAAAGCCTTGTTTGTTTGTTCATTTTGCTTCTTCTCTCAACAAAAAATAAAGTCTGTGTTTACAGTTCCTGGATCTGGTTTGCCTTATGACTGCTGGGGCAGATTGCAAGTGATGCTTGCTCACTCTGAGGTAAAGTTCTTATATAAGGCTTTGTGGCTCCTGCCTCATTCACAGGGGACAAAACTCTTGGACCCCTCCTCCCTAATCTTGTAAAAAAAAACCAGCTATGCTGAATCCACCATGCACAAGAGGCCACAGTTAGGTGCTTTGGTGATAGTCCAGGTTGAGTCTATTCGCCAGCCAGCCCAGGCCAGACCACCTATTCTTCAAGTCACTGCCAGCTACTGGGGTCCCCAAGCTGAGACATCAGGTGACAGAGAGAAGGTAAGACATAGTCTCTCCAGTGCCCTGACCAAATTCTGGAGCAGTGAGTAACTGGAACAACACACTTGAATACCTGACATCCTGTGCTGTGTCGTGAGATGAAATCCTGAAGAGATAAGGGGCTAAGAACTTTGTGCCTTTGTCTGTTTATTCCAACATGGAGTTGGCACATAGCAGAATTAGCAGGTGAGGGGGTGAGTCTTTCCCCGGGCCCATGGCTATAAATAACAAGAGATCAGCCAACCACAGGACCTTTCAGGAGGTGACACAACTCAGATTGACAGGTGACACAACCTCTACGCTAGAGGTTACAAAGGATTCCCATAGCAAAAATGACCCAAAATTACACCACTAAGGTCAATGACTTCAGTACCAATCTTGTGTGGCATTATGTGATCACAAAAGGTCACATGGCCTTGACTCTTCAAAGGAGAGGGCTCCAGGGCCAGGCCTAGGACACTTACCTGGAAGATTCATCTTGGAAACAAGGGAACAGGCAGATTCAGAGTCAGTGGGGCCAGCTGCCTATGGAAACCTCCACACTGGGGAGGCAGGTGCCAGGGGTAGAGCAGAGCCCAGATGTGCAAGCAGAGGTTCACCTGCCAGAGGGACAGGAGACTGACTCTGAGAAGCAAGAAGGCTGCCTGGGAGGGCGTTTTCCCTTCTTTGCTTAGGGAAATTGTTCAGGACTTGGAAATTGCTGGGAAAGCATTCAATGGAAATGTTAATGGCAGGGACCAATGAGCCAGCTGGCGTCAGAGATGTGAATGGGTAGAGGAATGTCAGGCCAGAAGGAATCCTGAACCAGAGTGTGGCTCCTGGGGATGCATGAGGGACATCTGGACAGCCTCAGGTGGCCCTTTGAGGGTTCAGAAAGAGTGGGAATTATGGTGATCCCACAGAACAAAGAACTGAAGTCACGTTTATTGTGCCGTGTGCTTTACTGTCATCGGCAACTGTAAGCTTCATAAGAACCTTTTAGATAGTAGTAAAGTTGCACCTTACAGCCAAGAAAGCGGAGGACCCAGCAGCCTGGCTGGGGCATGGGAGGCAAGATGGAAGGCAGGACCATGGGCTGCTGCATGGGAGATCCTCCAAGGAGCAGAGACAGGGCTGGACCCATGACCCTACCATGAGCTGAGTCCCACCTGTGACTAACAGCGTAACACCCCACCTTTCAATTCCTAGATCTCAGCAGGGTTGGTTTGCAGTGTGGACCGGTGGCCCCTAACTTCTCCCATCACCCACCATCTTCATGGGCTTGAGGATGTTCACTGGTTGACAGAGTCAGGGGACCTAAAGCTCCTTTCCTTGGGGACCTCTGGAGCTGTGGTCAGTGGTGATCAGTGTATAAGCTGTCTCCTGAGGACCAGAGAGCTGAGCAGCTCATGGTGCAGCCTCAGTCCTGTCAGGGAGGTGGCAAGCTGGTGTCCTGGCAAGCAGCCAAGGCTTGGGGCTGCAAGCCGAGGCCTTCCGGCCCACAGTCTCTAAGTGGCTGCAGATGTGGCATGAGATGATCCAGCAGGCCAGCTGCTGCTGAGGGGTGAGCATCTTGCTCCAGGGGCAGCCCCAGCCTGCTCTTGGGCTGTGTTTTCTCCTCTCTGAGTCAAAGCAGGCCAAGGAGCTTGAAGAGGGCACTTAGGAAAGCCATGCACACAAACACATGCTGCACTGTCTTTGGACTTGTAATTTCAGGAGCTTCTTGGAGATGTTGCTGGCATTTGTTTCCCCAAGAGGATGTTTGCTAATGAGACCAGATAAAAGCATTGTCCCCATCAGTGCCTTCACTATGAATAGCAAGCAAGAATTTTGTTTCAAGTAGCCAATATGTGGTCAGGGTACAAATATTTAAGGTGACAAAAGATGGGCTAGGGGCTAGCTCAGTCACTAGAGTGTTTGCCTAGTGTGCATGGAACCCTGGCTTTGAGCCCTAGCACCACATAAATCTGGCATATCTGCAATCCCAGCATTTGAGTATTTGAAGCTCAAGGTCACCTTCAAATACACAAGCAGTTCCAGGTCAGTTTGGACTATGTAAGACCTCATCTTTTTAAAAGGAAGGGGAAAAAAGTTCCAGATACAAACTAGATCTCCTTCCCAGGCTGCTACTCCTACGGCTACCATGAATATTTCTTTGTATGGCTCCTGAGAGATACTGTGTGTTTTATGAACAGGTGCTTATTATGAGAGATACCATCTTGCTTACAACACCTTTCCCACCGTATTACCATCTCCCTTCTCTATGTCTCAGGAGGCTCTTTTTAAATTTTTATTTATTTATTTTATTACATTGATGTTTCGCCTGTATGTGTGAAAGAGTTGGGTCCCCTGGAGCAGGAGTTATACACAGTTGTGACCTGTCGTGTGGTTGGTGGGATTTGAACCCGGGTCATCTGGAAGAACATTCAGTGCTCTTAACTGCTGAGCCACATCCCAAGCCCCATGGAGGCCCATTTTTATATGATAAGGTTTCTATAACTTTTTTGGTTTTGCTCTTTCAGGCAGGGTCGCTGTAGCCCAGGCTGGCCTCAAGCCTACTACGTAGCTGCAGACGACCTTGAATACTTAATCCTCCTGCCTCTGCTTCCCAAGTCTAGGATTACAAGTGTGTGCCACCATGCCCAGCAGCATTGGTGATTTCTCTTGGTCCAGAATCTCAAGGTGCCAATAAGTGCTGGGTTTGTTGTCTTCTCTCTATTATGGAAAGCAATGCTGGACTTCAATTAGAGGCCAGAAAAATAAAGACACCCTTTAAAAAGGTTTACTTATTATTACTGCGAATGTGTGTCACAGCACAGGTGGAGGTCAGAGGGCAACCTCTGGAGTCAGTGTTCTCCTTCCACTTCTACATGGGAAAAGAGAGAAGCAAGGATCCTGAGAACAAGCAAAAGTGTGAGAAGTGGAAATCTTCCTTAAAGACGAGGGTGAGGAGGGCTGGCTGGTGGCCCAGAGGGTAACAGCGTTTACTTGGGCGAGGCTGACAGTCTGAGTTCTATAATCCCAGCATTCCTATGGCAAGAAGGGAGGTGGGAATAGAAACACCACCCAGGAGCTCAAGGGCCAGTGAGCCTAGACATATAGCACAGCAGAAGCAATACTCGTCAGCCTCAGAACAAGGTGGAAAGTGATAATTGTGTCATGGAAGTTGCCCTTCCATGCATACTGCGGCGTGTATACATGAGCACACACACACAGTTTTTTCTATTAATTATTAATTAATTAATTAATTTTTACATCTAAACTGCAGTTTCCTCTCCTTCCTCTCCTCCCAGTCCCTCCTGCCTGGCCCAAACCCTGCCATCCACTCCTCCCCCAACCCTTCAGAAAAGGGCGGGCCTCAGTGGATATCATCCAGCATATCAAGTTGCAGTAAAACTAGGCACCTCCTCTTCTATTGAGGTTAGACCAGGCAGCCTAGCAGGGGAAAAGGATCACAAAAGCAGACAACAGAGTCAGAGACAGCTTCTGTTCCCACTGTTAGGAGTCCCACAAGAACACCAAGCTGCACCTATGTAACATACCTGCATAGGGCCTAGGCCAGTCCAATGCAGGCTCCCTAGCTGGCAGTTCAGTCTCTGTGAGCCCCTATGAGCCCAAGTTAGTTGACTCTGTGGGTTTTCATGTTGTGTCCTTGACCCCTCTGTCTCCTACAATCTTTCCTCCCCTCTCCCACAGGATTCCCTAAGCTCTGCCTAATGTTTAGCTGTGGGTCTCTGCATCTTGAACCCTCCTTGTTACTTTGCTTCTTTGGGTCTGTGGATTGTAACATGGTTATCCTTTACTTTATGGCTAGTATTCACTTACAAGTAAGTATATACCAAGTTTGTCTTCTGGTCTCAGGATGATCTTTTCTAGTTCCATCCATTTGTTGGTGAATTTCATGATGCCATTGTTTTTAACAGAGGAATAATAAAACTCCACTGTGTAAATGTACCACATTTTCTTTATCCATTCTTCAGTTGAGGAATATCTAGGTTGTTTCCAGTTTCTGGCTATTATGAATAAAGCAGCTATGAACATAGTTGAGCAAATGTCCTTGTGGTATGGTGGAGCATCTTTTGGGTATATGCCCAGGAGTGATATAACTCAATCTTGAGGTAGATCGATTCCCAGTTTTCTGAGGAACTGCCATATTGATTTCCATAGTAGCTGTACAAGTTTGCACTCCCACCAGCAATGGAGGAGTGTTCCCGTTGCTCCATATCCTTGCCAGCATGAGCTGTCACTTGTGTTTTTGATCTTAGCCATTCTGATGGGTGTAAGATGGAATCTCAAAGTTGTTTAGATGTGCATTTCCCTGCTGGCTAAGGATGTTGAACATTTCTTTAAGTGTTTCTTGGCAATTGGAGATTCCTCTATTGAGAATTCTCTGTTTAGATCTGTACCCCATTTTTAATTTGATTATTTGGTTTGTTGATATTTAGTTTCTTGAGTTCTTTATGTATTTTGGATATCAACCCTCTGTTGGATGTGGGGTTGGTGAAGATCTTTTCCCATTCTGTAGGCTGTTATTTTTGTCCTTTTGACAATGTCCTTTGTCTTACAGAAACTTTTCAGTTTCATGAGGTTCCATTTATTAATTGTTGATCTTAGTGCCTTCATAATTGCTATTCTGTTCACTATGCTATGCTATTCTATTTGTCTCCTGTACCAATGTGTTCAAGGTTATTCTCCACTTTCTCTTCTACCAGATTTAATGTATCTGGTTTTATGTTGAGGTCTTTGATCCACCTGGACTTGAGTTTTGTGCGGGATGATAGATATGGATGGATTTGCATTCTTCTACATGCAGACTAGCAACATTTGTTGAAGATGCTTTCTTTTTTCCATTGTCAAAAAATCAAGTGTCCATCAATTCCATTGATCAACTTATCTGTATTTATGGCAATACCATGTAGAATTTTATTACTGTTACTCTACAGTATAGCTTGCAATCAGGGATGGTGATACCTTCAGGAGTTCTTTTATTGTACCAGGATTGTTTTTGCTATCCTGGGTTTTTGTTTTTCCATTGAAGTTGAATATTGTTCTTTCAAGGTCTGCAAAGAATTCTGTTGGAATTTTTATGGGAATTGCTTTGAATCTGTAGATTGCTTTTGGTAAGAGGGCCATTTTTACTATGTTAATCCTACTGATCCATGAGTATAGGAGATCTTTCCATCTTTTGATATCTTCTTCAATTTCTTTCTTCAAAAACTTGAAGTTCTTGTCATACAAGTTTTTCACTTGCTTGATTAGGGTTACACCAAGGTATTTTATGTTATTTGTGGCTATTCTGAAGCACATTGTTTTCCTGAATGCTTTTCCACCTCGTTCATTGCTTGTATATAGGAGAGCTAGTGATTTTTTTTTTTTTTTTTTTAGTTAATCTAGTCAGGCATGGGTGGCATAACCTTGTATTCAAGAGGCTGAAACAAGATCATCAGTTCCAGGCCAGCCTCTGCTACATAGTAAGTTTGAGGTTCAGCCTGGACTATGTAGTGAGATCTTTAAAACAAACAAATGAGGAGTTTCCAAAAGTTTGTTTCTGACAATATGGAAACTTTTCCTGCTGACAATATGGAAACTTTTCCAATAAAATGTACTATATTCTCCAACCCAGGGCAACTTTAGAATGATATTAAGAAAGTTAATGGTGCCAAGAAAGGGCCCCATCACCAACCAGTCAGATGACACTGGCAAATCATTTGTGCCTTTTAGCCTCGGTTTTCTCATCTTTAAAACGAGACAACAATATCACCTTGGCTAGTGTCACAGGGGCTGTGTTGAGGATTGGGTGTTCATGAGGATTGCTTTGGGGGCTTGGGAAACATGGAGATCTTGTACTATGAATTCACATACAGTGGGAAGTATGAATTCCCAGGCCTGTAGAGCTCAGATATACAGGCTGTTCCCTGCTGAAGGAATCTGGCCTCTACAGTCTGCTTACCAGACATGCAGCTTATACCCCACCTGCCAAACCATCACTCTGGGCATGGGGCTGGGTTGGCATGCCTTTCCTGTGTCCCTGGTTGCCCTCTCAGACTCAGGCCATTTGTGGACAGAGAAGAGAAAGCAAGCCCTCTGCCTGTTCTCTAATGGGCTTTTGTTGCCCTTAGACTGTAATTACCTAATGGAGACATAGCTGCAGAAATCTTTGCTAGTTTTTCTCATCCAAGAAATTAATAAAGAGTAGGTAGTAATTTTTAATTTAACAGTACATGAAGCTGTAGCCCAGAGAGAAGATGGCTCTAATGAGGCTGCAATGACCTGGCTTCGTGTCCTTACTTTCTACATGTACTGCTCACATGCAGCCCAGGCACCAGAGCAGTCTTTCAATGCTGACTGCAGACCCCTGAGTCCCAACAGCATTACCTTTCCTAGCACAAAACCCGAGCTGTGGTTTTTAAATTTTCCCATTGTCCTCTCTGATAACATCTACAGCTAGGACACAGTCAGGCCCAGAGTTACAGGAGATGTCAACTGCAGGGGAATAGCCATCTTTTAGCAGAGGCCAAGGGGCATGGTGGTTCTGGAGATTGTCTGCACTCCAGTCCTCAGAATGTGTGGGGAATGGCCAGCCTGTCCACATTGTAAGCTTCAGGCTAGCCAGGCTTAAACATCAAGACCCTGTCTCAAAAAGACAAAAAAAAAAAAAGAAAGAAAGAAAGAAAGAAAAGGGTGGGGGGGGGAGAAGGAAGGAAGGAAAGGAAGAGGAAGTGAGCCAGGAGTGGCAGCACACACCTGCAATCTAGGTACTTAGGAGAGTCAGGAAGATCAGGAACTCAGGGTATCCTCAGCTAAGTGATGAATTCAAGACTGGCCTGAGATGATCTCAAAAATACAACATGCATTACCACAACAAGCATTTGTTAAAAAGTAGAGGGAAGGAGAGAGGGAGGAAGAAGGGGAGGGTAGGATAGGAGAGAGAGTGAGAGAGAGCCCTATAAAGATTGCCTACACTTAAATTCTTAAGAGGAAGAAACAGTAGGATCAACAGTTCAAGGCCAGCCTAAGCTACCTGAGATTCTGTCTCAAAACAAATAGATAAAAAGAAATTTCTGAGTGTTTAAAAAACAAACAAACCAGAGCCTCACCATAGACCTTCTACCTCCAAGTACTGAAGGGGTGCCGGGTGCCTAAGTGTGCTTCATGGCACTACAGATGCTTCTCATATGTCCCAAAGCTCATAGGAAAGTCTACATTCCAAACTTTTAAACCTAATTCTCATGCAGATGTGACACACTCCCTCCAATAAGCCTACATCTCCTAATCCTTCTAATCCTTTCAAACAGTTCCACTCCTCAGGTGACTATCCTTTCAAATATATGAGCCATTCTTATTCAAACCACCACAGAACCCAATACCAATAATGAGCTATTATCACTAACCTGGGGACAACAGCCAAAAGCTAACACTTTGAAAAATCCCTATTTCTATCTCCTCACTGACACATTCTATTTCTTATTACCAACAGCCCTTCCAAGCTATTCCTTTGTTACCAGCTGGACCCCTTTTGTGTGTGTGTGTGTGTGTGTGTGTGTGTGTGTGTGTGTGTATGTTTGTGCATATGTGTGTGTGTGTGCATGTACTTATACGTGTGTGGAGGCCAAAGATCAATGTTGTATATCTTCCTTTATCACCCTCCAGCTTATTTTTTGAGTCAAGGTCTTTTGCTGAACCCGGAGTTCACTGATTCATCTAGGTTGGTGTATGGAACATAATTTAAAAAAACATTTTGTGTGACTTGGAATAATGTAATGCGTGTGAGATAGGAGTTTGCCCCCAGGAAGCTCTGATAAGAGCTAGGCCTCAGCCAGCTAGCTCCTGGCTGGCCACCAGGCAGCTTAGGTACCTAGCCCAGGACAGGCCTTGTTTACTAATGAACTAACCCCAAAGTGGTCGTGGCATGCTAGTGAACCAACCCCAAGCAGAGAGCCCTGATATCCCGAGCTACTGCCCAATGAAATGGTGCAAAAAATGGAACTTTGGGAATGGTCTCTAGGATCACACTGCCATGCACCCTAAGTAGGTATCTCTAAACTCTGTGGTGATATCCACCTGCAAGAGGACTTGCGACTCTTCATGGCCCTGGCCTCAGTGACCATTGAACTTCGGCATTGTGACTGGACCTACACAGGATGCCTGTCAGCTAGTTTTTTGTTTATGCTCTCAAGGGCCTCCTGTACCTCCATCAGTACCATGCTTCCAGACTGCTGCAGCTGAAGAACTTCACAGCAGACAGGGTTGAGCCTGAAAGCTTCTGAAGCATCCTTACCAGAGAAGATTCCCCACTAGAACCCTGAAACAGCCTTTCTGCCCAAACAACTGTTCTCTGACTGGTGAAATGTCTGCTTAGCTTTATATTAGCTTGATATCCTAAGGAATGTTTGTGTGAATAAACTGAGCATATTAGGAGGACAAATCTGGCATGGACATCCTAACTGCTGAGGGCCTGATAATCCACAGATCCATGCCCTTCACAGTTGGTTAGCTAGCCAGCCTGGGTATCCTTCTGTCTTTGCTCCTCCATTACCTAGATAACTGGCATATGCTACCATGCCTGTCTTTTTACGTGTGTGCCAGGTCTGATCCTAGGACCTCACGCTCACACTGAAGTTCTGTGCCCACTGACCTGCCTCCCCAGCTCCATTAAAGCCTACCTTCTAAGCCAGGCATAGCCCTGTGTCTTAACAATTCACTCTGTTGCCTTGTCACTACCAAGGCACCTGAGGATCACTGCGGAGAGACCCTCTCAGATGAAGAAAAGTCAAAGCAGCCTCTAAATGCCAAGGGACCCACTAGAGGGGACACATTCCAGCTTTCTTTCTTCCAGAGAGTCCCCGACTCCAAGCACTATCATTCAAGTTTATGACCTCAAGAATCAAGTAGGTACTCAATATTCCCCAGCAAGCCTGGGAATCTGTGCTCAGAAATAAACATTTCATACGTTCTTCTTGAGTCTCTAATACCTCGCCCCAAATATGCCTAATCGATAGACAGTGAACACGGTATTCCCACCTATCCATGCTGCAAACTCCACTTTCCTTCTATCATTTGAGATGGGCTGTCTGCCCTTGCTCCTGGGAAGGTCATCCTCATCTGGACCTCTTGAAGAGTCTCCTTCCTTCGGTTACTCCTCTATCTCCACTGCTCGTGCCCTGTCTCTGCAGGGCCACCCTCATCTAGGTCTTTAAAAAAAAAAAAAAAAAAAAAACAAAACACCAACAACCAACCTGTTCTCCACCCTACACTGCCCGTCTCTCCCTTCCTTTTCCTGCATGATGTCTCCAAAAAGTATGTGCAGCCACCATCTTCTGCTTCACTGGTACTCCGAATAAGTTCCTGTTGCACAGTATGGAAGATGCTCCAAAGGGTGTACAGTAAAAAGCAAGGTCTTCACCCTCATGTGTGCCCATGTGCTGGTTAGTCTTTTGGGTCAGTGAGGAAGACAGAACCTCAATTACAAAATATGTCCATCAGTTTGGAAGGGAGTGAGGAGGTGGAGAGTGGATCTGGGAGGAGGCAGGGAGAAGAATGGAGGTTGAATATCATCAAAATATACTGTATAAAATTCTCAACAAGAATTTAAATATTGTATTTTAAAATGACCTTTAAGCCGGGCGGTGGTGGCGCACGCCTTTAATCCCAGCACTTGGGAGGCAGAGGCAGGCGGATCTTTGTGAGTTCGAGGCCAGCCTGGTCTACAAAGTGAGTCCAGGACAGCCAAGGATACACAGAGAAACCCTGTCTCTAAAAACCAAAAAAAATTAAATAAATAAAATGACCTTTAAAGGACTCCTTTTAGAAGATGTGAATATGGTGGTACACACATGTTATCCCGGCTCTTGGATGTGGAGGCAGGAAGATGCCTCCTAGGCATTGTGATAGCCTAGGGTGCAAGAGATTCCAAGTGAACAAAACAAAGCAAAACAAAAGAGCAAGGCCAACTCCAGACAAGCAAACCTAGCCACCCAGAAGCTCCTGGAACGTTCCTCAGAGAAGAGACTTGATTAGCACTCAGTCCCAGCTCACCTGTGCTCCATCAGAGGAACCCTCATGACTGCCATACCAAATCTTTCTAAGATTCTCTCTTTTGGGCCTGGACAGACGGCTTAGCAGTTAAGAGCACTTACTGCTCTTGCAGAAGACCTGGGTTCCATTCCCAGTACCCACACTGAGAGGTCTCACAATTTCCTGTACTCTAGTTCCAGGGAATCTGATGCCCTCTTCTGGCCTTTGCAGGCACCTGCACTCACATGGTACACATACATATTCTGAGGCATATACATATACACAAAATACAAGAAATAAATCTTTTTTTTAATGTTCTCTTCCATTAAAATGAATCTGTATGATTCTGAGTAAATACAAATCCAAATCTCTGTTCAACGTCTCTTCTATTATTACCAGAGAATTATCTCCATCGTATCTTGGTTACACATGCCATCAGGCTTGACCCAGACCGCCTCTGGTTTACTGAAATCTTCAAGACACACCCCTTGGCTGTTGTTATCTCACACCATAGAGGACCCTAGGACATCACTTGGTAGCTAATACATACTCACTGGCCAGATCTAAAGTTGTCTCCTAACTTCCCCAAACCTCACATTTTCTTTTCCCATTACATGGCAGCTTCTAGCCTTACTGCTGTCTTCCCCAATGGATAAAATTCTTTCTTTATGCCAGGGCTCTGTTTTGTTTGTTTGTTTTCTTTACTGTCCATTTTTCTAACCAATATTTAAATGTAACCATAGCTGGCCCCTCTCATCCATCCAATAATATCCTTTGTACTACTTCACATTTTCAGTCTCTGACTCTTCTGGTGGTTTACTTATTCCAAAATTAAACCAGTTCTACTGCAAGTGGTCAGAAACATGTTCTGTGGAGATTCAGGCTGGGACCCTGTTCAAATCTGCTCACTTAGGCCCAAAGACTTTATATGTCCCTTCTTCTATATGGTCCCTTAAGTCTCTTACAGGGGGAAGCCATGGCCTCCACCTTTCTTGGAAATAGTGGAAACACTCCACATTTCATTCTTTTCTTTACCACCTGCCTAATCCTGAGGGCTATATACTTTTGTTATGAGACTCAGGCCTGTCTCTGCCTCTGACCAGCTAGTAGACAGGACCATGTACCTTGGCATCCAGCCTTCTCCAAGTCAAGGGTCATCAGGACTGTATGCCCATACTGATAAACTGTCCAGCGCAAACTGAAGGGCAGAACCTATCTTGCTGACTGCTTCTCTCAGCCTCACCCGCACCATAGGTGAAGGAACAGGAGTCTTGGGATCTCTATTTTTCTTGTTGGAAGGTTATCCTTAAATCTCACAAACCAACGAACTGCACCACCCCAAGAAATTTCCATTGTGCTGGCTCAGTTGAATTTCTTGAAGCAATCGTGCTTCAAAAGCGTCAGGCCACAGATTTGCTGCTTGACGGCCACTCAGGGAGGAATGCTGCTGATGTGTCAACAGATCAAGACGGACACAACAGGATGTGTAAATCATCATCAGATAAGCCAGTGACTGGGGGGAACAAGGATTGAAAAGGGGTTTGACTGGTGGTGTTTTTACTCATGGCTGTCTTTGGCTGTGTCCCTTTCTGGGACTTTTCGCTCCCATCTGTCTGCTTCTTGGGCTGCACTTCAATCTATTTGTCAAGTTAATGTCTTCTAGGTTCAATGGTTCTGGCATGATGCTTCTGCAAGGCTTTCAATGCCTCCATTGGAAGCTCTGTTTCTCTGAAGCCCTTGGACAAGGCAAAGAAGACCCACCAAAACCTTCCCTAATATATGGCTCTCTTCTCTCAGCACCCCACGGATTCCCTGCCAGAGTGATAAACAAAAGGTAGGGCCTGCAAATCACACCTGCCCACCTCAAAGAAACTTCTAAAGACTAAACCTTCACCCAACTTCTCACATTGAGTTTGTATCTTTGTCAGTAGTGAATGTGGAACACAGACCAGAAACAGAGCGAATCAATTTCAGGGACTTTACACAAGTCTGGTCCAGGAAGCATCCCTGATAACACTGCAAAACACAACAACAACTCCTTTTCAGCCACACCACAGTGGAAGAAGAGCATGCCTGAGCATAGCCAGTCAAAATCAAACATGACCCAGTGCCAAAGAATAGTCAACCAAGACCCCAACATCCATTAATCAGGACTGCCTTCATAGCATGGTAGGAACTGCATGACAGGAACCCTAGCCAGAAAGAGAATAGCTCACAAAAAGCCACCATAGCCCATCCACTTCTGCAGGCTGTACTTCTATTCCTGCCTTTGTCCCCCACACTCTTGCAGTATATAAAATAAACTCACTTTTTCCTCTCTGGCTTGACTAGGGTGAATTCATTCACCGCCCGCCAATCCCCTGCTGCAGGAAGGGCTTGTCACACTAACTTATCTCCCTACAGGGAGACATAAAATTTGCCTGTCCATAAAGCATTTTATTATTCAGCCTGAACATTGTGTTTCATCACTGTGTAGCATGTGTCTCATTATACCAGACACTAAAATGTATTCCAAAATGAAATTCTGGAAGGCTACTCTGGCTTATGGAATACCTGCAGAGATCTATCTAGTGTGGTCTTGGAATGGTGGATGTCCGAGCCCCAGCCTCTGGATGTGACAGTAACCATCAGCAGGCTTTGCATTCACAGAGCTCTTAGTTGGGGAGAGAGGGCTTTCGGAATACACTGAGGCAGAAGTGGTGTAGTCCTCACTGAGCTTCTAGCTGCTTCTCTTTGCTGTAGGCTGGAGAAGGAAACCTGGTAGCCAAAGCCAAGGTCAATGCTGAATGCCTTCAATGAGCCCTAAGAGAAAGGAGTGTGTGTGAAAGGAATGGAAACTGTGAGGGCTCTTCTCCATGCCCACTGGCCTCTCTTTTCTTCTCTTTCTCTTTTTAAAATCCCCCACATCTTTGTTCTTGGCTGGGCTCATATGTAAGCATGCTTGAGGATCACCTGGGGATCTTGTTAAAATGAGTCTGATTCCACAGACCTGGCGTGAAGCAGGGTCCTAGCAAGCAGCTGGCTGATGATGGTGTTGGCTCATCAAGGACCACACTCAGAGAACCATCATGCTAGAAACACATCATCCAGTATGCTAGCCATCAGGTGTATATAACTAAGTAACTGAAATGCAGGAAGATTGAAAATGAAATTCATTCCTCGCTGGCACTAGACACATGTTGAGTACTCCACAGCCCTGGGAGGTTTATGGAGAGGTCAATGCTGCTCCACAGAGCAGGGAGGTTGTTGGAATTATAGCTCCCTAAGGTGATGTGTTACTATCCCTTGTCGTGGGAAGAGTGTCTCAGAATAGGCAAAATACAGAAGTGAGAGTGTAGTTCAGTTGGTGGAAGGCTTGCCTAGCATACAGGAAGCCCTGGGTTCGATTCCCAGGATGGCATAAACCCAACATGCTGGCACATGGTAATCCCAACACTTGGAAAGCAGAGGCAGGAAGGTCATCTTCAGCTACATAGTTCAAGTCCAGCTTGAGTTTCATAAGACTCTGTCTCAATCTCTTCTCCCCGCCAAAAAAATAAGAACAGGCAAAACCCCACTCCATATTAACACACAGGTGCAAGGTGGCATCAGGTGGCACAGGAAGTTCTCAGTCCAAAGCCATTTCCATTTCCTTATTCACATCCATCTACCCCATGGTCAGCAAGCTTGGTTGAGTAACTGTCAGGGCAGAGTCTGTCCACACGTGGGGGATGGGAGCAAGGAAACTGCCAGAGAACGCAGTCAGTTCTACACAGATTGGAGCAATCAAGAAAAGAGGCCGAGCTCCCTCCTCTTAAACTCATCGGAGGCCTTGCAATTGCTGCAACAACTCAGAGCAAAAAGTCCTCCAGCTGGGGAAGTAGGGAGGCGGGAGAGACATTTTCCAAGAATGTCTTTCATGTGGACCCAGAGCTCTCATTTTCCCGGCAATTCTGTGAACCAGGACCTAGGGGCAATTTCCCAAAACACAGTTGCTGTGCATGTGGCTGGCTTTAGAAAGCACATAATGGACAGGCAGGGGCATAACCATAACGGGTTGGGGAGGGGGTGGGGGGGACAGGCCCAGGCAAGCCTTTCTCTTCAGTTCATGCCCTCATGCCCCAGCAGAGTGGGACTGGCCCCAAGGATTAGAAAAGCCTGATGTCAGGGAGGTAGCTGCTGGCTCCAGGTGAAGCAGCAAGGAGCTGGCATTAGTACAGATACCAGGCACACACTTGCCCTTCTCAGGCAAGGGCACTGCTAATTCACATGAGAACAGCAAGCCTCTGGTCTAGCTTACACACAGTGATGACAGGGTCCCTCACACTGAGTCAGCACAGAGTCCAACCAACCAGTGTATCCACAGCTGCATCTCAAATGGAGAGAACAGTGAGCTATGAGTATTGGAGGAGCTAAAATCAAAGTATCTCTCTGGCCATTACCACCTTGAGCCAGTCTCCTGGCCACTCTGGGTCTCAGTTTACTTTTATGTAATATGAGAGATGCTTTCTCTGTCTGTCTCTCTGTCTCTGTCTCCCTCTCCCTCTCCCTCTCCTCTCTCTCCCTCTGTGTGTGTGTGTGTGTGTACCTGGTGCTCAATAAATGTTGATGTAACCCTTTTATATTTACTAGACACCACCGGTCATATGATGACATAGTTCCTGCTCTCACAAAGTGGACTGAGTGGACAGGAAGACAGATACTAGTCAGTGAGTCACATGAAAAAGTGCAAAATAACATTGACAAATTAAATAACAGAATGTAGGGAGACCCTGCAACGGAGAAACTGGCTTAGCAAGGCAGACTTCCCTGAACATAGCACGACTGAGGTAAAAGCTCAGAAGAGATGGGGGTTCACTAGGCAGATAAAAGAGGGGCAACACTCTAGGCTTCAGAAACAGTATGTGCAAAGGCTCTGTGGCAAGACAGTATTAGGCGGTCATAGAGTTAGAAAGAGGATCCGTGGGTCTAGATTATGGAATCCAGTGACATGTAGTGAGAAGAGAAACTGAAAAGGAGTTGAGCTAAAACTGTGTGCTGGGTTATAAAGGCCAAACCAATTATATATGCTTCCAGTTCAAGGAGCTTATGATTCATCCCAACAGGATAACTATTGAGTTTCATGTCAAAATTCTTGGGTGTGTCAAGTCTATTATTGCATCTTGGGCCATGGCCTACAAGAAATTAAGACGGTGTCAAACTTGTCCAGTTGGAATTTCTACAAACCACCAGCCTCTCAATGTATACACAGCCCAGCTGCAAGGAATTGAGAGCAGCCGAGAACCAGCTTCCAGGAAGGTTCAGGATGCCCAGGGGAGAATGAACCCAATCTGCCTCTTTCCTGCCACATCCCTGTGGATCACATCCATTTGCTTCTGACTGCACAAGTGGTTTGCATTAGGGGGACCATGGTCTTGTCTTCTCTGCTTTTATTCTTTCCAGATGAGGCTAGACCAGCAGCCCTAGCGGGATAGAGGAGTGGGGTGATTGATCAGCAGCCAATCCAAGGAGACTTGGAGGGGTCAGGAGGGAGTTTCCAGCCTTGGGCTGAGGGAGGAGGAACCCCCTCCTAGCCCATTCCTCTGTATCTTTTTTCTGTCTGGGTGTGGCAGCTTGGTGACCTCATGGTAGTGACTAAATTGTGACAATAATTCTTTAGTATTAAGCAATCACCATGTTGGGAGAATCTAAATCCACACACTCTTCAATAATCCTAAGTGGACTCAATTTCATCAATTCTTCTTCCTCTAGAAGGTGAGAGGAACTTAATCTTGATTAGTTTGGTGTCTTTCTACCCTGGATTGTGCTGAACTCCAGGGAGGGTTGTGAAGAAAATGGGTTCTGGAGTGACGGCTTACCCAGCCATGCTTCTCACTAGGCCTGGGAGATGACTCAGTGGATAAGAGCACTTGGTGTGCAAACAGGAGGACCTGAATCTCCAGCAAAAAGGCCCCAAAAAGCCAGGGTATGGCTGCACAGGCCTGTCACCCCAGCACTGCAAGGGCAGAGACAGAAAACTATCTGGAGCTTGCTGGCTGCCAGCCTAGCTGATCAGTGAGTGCTGCATTCAGTGAGAGACCCTGTCTCAAGGGAATATAAGGTCACAAGTGACAGAGCAGGACACCTGAAGTCCTCCACCTGCACACACACAGATACACACACACACACACGCACACACACACACAAAATGCAGTGTTATATACCATAAATATTCTTTCCTCCACCCAGCAGCAGCATGCTTCTCTTCCCCAGCCCAGCAGCTTGTCTTTCTGGGTCCCCAGGACACAGGCAGCATGCCCAAGCCATTCTTGTTCACATAGTGCACACAGGTGGCACTATCAAGCTGTACAAAAAGAGCACTTGGCTACATTCCCGCCACTGGCCTGGAGTCCATAGACCCCTAGTCTCCTTTCCTGCCTCCCAGCCGTGATCTTTTCCCTCTGAGGAGCTAAGAGCCCCACCCCCACTCACCCTCACCCAGTAAGCACCTGTCTGAAGGACCTTGCACCCCAGATTCCAGAGCCACAATGCTCTCAGTTCTCCGGGAACTGCTGTATCATTCCTCCACTCAAGTTTAATGGAATAACGAATCTTTGGGCCGGCAGAGTCAGGGAAGAGTGGTGGCTCAGGCCAGGGCAGAGGACTCATTAGAGGTTGGAACTAAGATGTCAGATGCTTTGTCAGATACTGAATTGCACCTTTCCTGAAGACTCTTGCATGACTGGTGGCAGCATTAGTGCCCAAGGCCTGTGGCTTCAGTGTGCGGCCAGCCCTAAGCTTCAAGAGAACTTCAAGACCTTGTGTGTCAAAAGGAGAAGAAGCTGTTGGGAGACCCTGCAGTCAGTGTCACAGCCAGCTGGCCCGGCTGAGCATGGCCTCCAGGTGCAGTGGGCACCCCAGGCACTCTTCCAGCTGCTAATGCCCAGAGTAAGAGTGGTTACTTTTATTTCTGATTACACAGTGAGATTTCCTTGATAGAACATAGTTGGATGATATCCTTTGGGAGCTGTTTCCATGGAGACTTACTTCATTCTAGCCACACTACCTTCTTGCGGGACCTTAGAAGCTTGCAGTCACCCCAGGACCTTTGCACATGATATTCCTTATCCTCAGAAGATGTTTCTCATCCTAGATATCCACATGGTTTCAAACACTTGATCAGTTGCCTCTTGATCAGTGAGACCTTCCCTGGCTGACCTACTTTAACCTGTTTTCCTGCCCTTCCCCATTCTTTGTTTTTTCCCTCACCAGATTCTTCTCCAAAGCATTTATAACAACTCATGCCATTTACCATCTATTGTCTTCTTCCTGGAACCTCCAGGAAAAGGATTTGATTCTGTCCATTCATCATGAAAGAAAGGAAGGGGAGGAGAGAGGGGACAGGATTTCCCAGGAGCTTTCTGCCTTCTTCCCACTGCATCCATAAAGCATGAGAGCACAGGAAGGTTAAATGCCTTACCCAAGAACACACAGATATTCCATAGAACAGGGCAATCTCTTCTTGTTTGTTTTGGGTTTTATTTTGAGATAAGGTAGAACTTATCCCATTGCCTTGGACTCAAAAGCAATCCTCCTGCCTCAACCTCCCAAGTGCTGAGATTACAAATGTGTACTTCCATGTCCAACTCCTGGTTCTTTTTTCACCTTCGTTTATTTAGTGAGTGTGCACATACCATGGCACACATGTGGAGGTCAGAGGCCAACTTTCAGAGGTCATCTCTCTCCTCCCATTGTGTGGCTTCTGTGGGTAGAATACAGGTCCTCAGCCTTGCCATGGGCTTCCACACGATTCCAACACTTCTAACCCCTTGCTTTTCTTTCACTGTGGGATCCCTTCACCTTTCCCAGCATGGTTCTTAAATTTCTCCAGGAAAACTTCATGGATTCTCTGGGTTGACAGCGATCCTTCCTGTGAACAATCGCTCACATAGTTTCTGCCCCATCAAAGCTCTGGACAAAGCATTTTCATACATGGTTGTTTCTGTGTGAGAAAATGTGTATGTTGAGAGCCAACCTAGGGGTGGGGCTTGTGCCTGTAACCCCAGCACTCAGGAGGTAGAAACAGGAAGATCAGGAGTTTGAAGCCAACCTGAGCTACAGAGTATGACCCAATCTCAGAGAGGTTACCAGGATGGAGTATCGTCATGGCCTGCCATAGTCTCTATGGACAGGCCTAATATAGAAGTTGACAGCTCACAATCCCCACCCCTGGGTTCACAGGAGGTATCTGGCCTGCCTTCCTGGAAGGAGAAACATCAGGAAAGGAGAGTGTAGTGTCAACCCCATTCTAATGCACTTTTGCTGATTAACAGTTAGAAAGTAGATCTTCCCAAGTGAGCTACCTTTTTGTCATGCCCCCCCCCCCCATCACATGAGAGGTTTCTACCAAATTCAGATGCTTCACCCAGAGCCTAGAGAGGTGTAGGCCCCAGAAGGTGATGAGCCCAGGCACTGGCTTACACTGCAGGGGCAAACAGCAATGAGGCTTTTAGCTTGGATTTCACACAAGGAGCTTACATACTCAGGGAAAGTAACTTCAGGCCTGCTGGGAGGTGACCGTGGCCAAACCCTGCAGCCTCCTCTGCTTTCTTGAGTAGCACCATCTGGCACCTTGACGGCAGCTCAGGGCAGAAGGATAGGGCTTTGGGATTCTCACAGAGAGTGAAGTGAGTACAGCAAGATGGCCCTATCGGAGCTGAGTCTTGAGTTTGGATGTTGGGGGAGGATTTAGCAAAGTCCAGAGCCTACTCCCAGCAACTCTACATGCTCACACAAGGGCCATCTTCCCTCTGCACTGGTCTATACCAGAGAGTAGGTGAGTTGAGCAGGGAGGAGTCAGCTAGGCCTGGTTCTCAGATTCCCTATCTGTGCTGCTAGTAACCAATGCAGGCCAGTCTCACTAAAGTTAGAGCCAGGAAGGAATCAAGCCACCTAGAATCTTGCCTACTCAGCCCTTTTTAATGTTGTTTTGAAACTTTTTGGTGATGTTCTGAAACTCTTACAGTTTTAGAAGTTTAGTCCATCATCATCATGGCAGAAAACTTGGCAGCATGCAAGCAGACATGGTGCTGGAGGAGCTGATCCGCAGGCAACATAAGGAAGCTGTGTGCCATACTCTGTGTAGCTTGAGCATAGGAGACGTCAAAGCTCACCCCCACAGTGACGCATTTTCTCCAACAAGGCCACATCTACTTCAACAAGGCTACACCTCCTAATAGTGCCACTCCCTATCAGCCAAACATTAAAACACATGAGTCTATTGGGGCCATTCCTATTCAACCCCCCCATACTATCCCTATGTTGTGATAAGGAGGGCATTCCTTATGTTACAGGAAAGGTAACTGTGGCCCAGAGAGATAAAGTTACTTGTCAAAGGTCACAGAGAAAATGGGGAGAGGCAGTCTGACACCAAGCCTTTGCTGTCCTTGTCCCTGTGCCCAAGGAAGATGGCCTGAAACAGTTGGGGCAGAGTTTAGTGCTCCATATGAATCTCCTAAAGAACTATGAGGAGGCTGAGGAAGACTCTGTGGATAAGAGAGCTTTCTGCTTGTATGAGGATATGAGTTCAGGTCCCCAGAGCCCTCATAAAACACTAGACATGGACATAGTCCTCCAACCCCAGAACTTTGTGGGTAGGAGGAGCAGAGACAGGAGATCACTGGGGCTGTTGGTCACCAACCTAGCTCTGGTTCACTAAGATACAATTTCTCCAGGTAATAAGGCAGAGAGAGATAGGACAAGTCATCTGACATCTTCCTCTAGCCTTTGCACATACACACAAACACACATGCGCACATGTACCACAGACACGTAATCACTCAGTCAAAACAGAAAAGAATGCTGGAGGTGTCAGTGCAGCCCTTGTCTAGCATGCACAAAGCCCTGAGTTGGAGCCCCAGAGTGCATATCTATGGTCCCAGCACCTAGGAGACTGAGGCAGGAGGATCAGAAGTTCAAAGTCATCTTCAGCTACACAGTGACTTCTAGGCCAGCCTGAACTACATAATATCTCAAAAAAGAGGAAAGAGGGATGAAGAGAGAAATAGTTCTGTCTTTGAGGCCAAAGACAGCAGACATCTGCAGGGAAATAATATTTGTAGAACATGAACTGACAGTGGCTGAGACTGCATGCACAAAACTTGCACAAGACCAAGCCAGCCACATTTCAAGCTCCACCACAAGCTGAGGCACTTGGGAATTGATGGCATCTGGGGGCAGATGAGCCATCAAAGATGAAGAAAACCCTGAAAAGGTACCATGCTCCAGTAGACTGTCTCTCTCTCTCTCTCTCACACACACACACACACACACACACACACACACACACACACACACGCCAAACTGAACAAATTCAGTGGGTACTTTAAAAAAGAGAGACTGTATGTTAAAAAAGAGAGAATCCAAAGAGAGAGAGAGAGAGACTGTGAGGGTCATGAAGCTCTAAAGGAAATGGGAAGGAAATAGAGAGGAGGGAATAGAGGTGTATTTGATGAAAACATATTATATGCATATATGAATATTAAAATATTTTAAAGACTGTTAATCAGAGTGGTTAACCAGACCCTTAGATCGTCACTGAATTGCCACAGGCAGACCCCTCAAAGCTGTCTTTTAAACTCTAACTATAATCATGGATTTCCACTCATGAAATGCCAGCTTGTGAGAGTTTCCCAGCCATGTAACTAGCAGTGGATAGTCAGAGGAACTGTTCTTGGGTCCCCCAAAGGAGGTAGGGAGACCCAAGGAAATAGAAGCCAACACACAGGCCCAGACATAGGGAACACTGGCCAGGGTGAGGCTCAAAAGAGCAGGTCAAGCTGGCCCATGGGAGCTGCCAGAGTCCTGCTTAGCCTTAGGTTAGGCTGGAAACCAGTTGTGTTAAACAAAGCATTACACAACCATCCCTTAATTGCATTAACCCAGAAGGTCAAGCTAACTCATTCCAGCCTCTATGGGGCTCTGGTTGGAGGGAACAGGAGAGGGCAGGCTCCTGAGTTCCGGGGCCTTGTGTCCATGTTGATTTCATTAACTCTGCAATTCCTGCTTCCCTTGGGCACGGCCTCCCGGGTCCCACCCCTCATTGCTGCCTGTTGTCTCCAGAGAAGCCAGGCAAAGAAAAGAAAGGCTCTAGGGTATAGTTTAGAGTAACATGACGATTGGCACAGAGCAGCCAGGTTAAATAGTCAGGGACTGCAGATGAAATACAAAGACCAAGGCTGAAAGCACTGTTAGTCTCAGGCCCAAAGGCCCAGACTAGTCTGAAGGTGAGAAAATAGCCTAGCAAGTTGGTGGGATGAGGCGAAGCGACTATAGTTTAGACAGAGTGCTTAAAGAATGCACAGGAGTATTAGCCAAGGCTGAATGTCATCAGCTATGGAAAGGGCACAGTAAAGACCCTCAGCAGGACCAGATTGTACCAATGAATTACGACTGGAGGACATAAGGGAAACTTCTAGAACTGACTAAATAAATAAATGAATGTGATGGGCAGTTGGGAAACCACGATAGTTTGATTCAGTATGGATCCTGTGTCAACAGTTTTGCTACCACAAGTGAACTTTTTCGAAATTCAGATTTTAGCAGAGCAGGGAGATGATTCAATGGGTAAAGAATTTAACAGGCAAGTGTGAGATCTGAGTTTGGACCCCCGAAGCCCATGCAGAAGCCAAGGGTAACAATGGCACGAATCTCTAGCTGCAGTGCTCCTGTGGGTGGGGTAGGACAAGAAGAGAGGAGGATCCCTGGAGGCTCGCCGGTTGGCTAGCCTGGAATGCACAGCAGTGAACAACAAAAGAGACCACATCTGCTTGTTTGTTTTATTATAATGTGTGTGTGTGTGTGTGTGTGTGTGTGTGTGTGTGAGATGTATGTGGGAGTGCAGACACATGTGTGATGCTGCACATAGGTGACGGTCAGAAGACAATTTTCAGGAGTTGGTTCTCTCCTCCCACCATGGAGTCTGGGGATTGAACTCAAGTTGTCAGCTTTGTGTAGCAAGTGTCTCTACCTTTTAGGCCATCTTGCCAGCCTGATCCTGATCTTAAACAAAGTGGAAGCCGGGGGCTGATACCCAAGACTGTCTTCTAACCTTTACGAACATGCCATGGGAAACACAGGTCTGCATTCATGGTGCACAAATGCTCATGCACACATAATATACACACATACACACACACACACACACACACACACACACACACACTCACACACTCTAACACACACACATATCACTAAGAAATGCAGATTATCAGGGCTGGGGATATAGTTCAATCTATAAAGTACATGCCAAGTGAGCATGAAAGCATGAGTTTGAGCCTCAGTAGCCATGTAGGGGAAAAAAGTGGGGTCTCATAGTACATGTGTGTAATCTTATAGTATATGTGTATAATCTCATAGCACATGTATGTAATCTCATAGTACATGTGTGTAATCTCATAGTACATGTATGCAATCTCATAGTACATGTGTACAATCTCAGTCTGGGGAGAGGGAGACAGGTGGATCCCTGGGGCTCACTGGCCAGCCAGCCTAGCCTAAGCTAGGAGAGCTCTAGGCCAATGAAAGATCCTGTCTGAGAAAATAAGGTGAATGATGCCTCGTGAGGAGTGACATCCAAAAGCTGTCCTCTGGCCTCCAAACACATGTGCATGCACAGCACCCATACAAACATGCACACAAGCACACACATGTGCATAGATTATTAAGCCCTTCTTTAGACCTAAGACTAAGTATCAGATTATCTGAAAATGTATTAAGAATCTTAGGTTTCGTCATACTCCTGCCTGAAGTTCACCAAGATCTTAGAGGGCTCAGTGTACCCTATATTTGGCAAGGGTTATGCCTGAGCTCTCATACCCTAGCATTATTTAGTTTGAGTGGGGACTGTCCCCATAGGGCCAGTGACAAACAGATGCAGACAATAGGAGAAAGTGGGCCTCACAGTTCCAGACACAGACAAGGGCTTTCCTCAGCATTGCTTGAATCCAGAGTGCTCCCAGAAAATGTCACCAAGAAAAATAATGGCCTCATCAAGCCTGCAACATGCTCAAGCCCGATGGTGTGCAGAAAGCAGATTGTAAAGGCAAAAAAGACAAATAGCCTGACAGACACCATTCATATTCTTCAGGAGACAGCCAGAGCCCTGAGGTGCAGGCAGGCTCCCAGCACTCTGTGATGAGGGATGATTTAGGAAGTGGCTGGCGTGGCAGCAGGCAAGTAAAACCTACAGACACCCTCCTGGGAAGACAAAACTACTGAGGTAGGAGACAGGACCTGTGGACCTGTGACCTCTCTTCACATCTGTCCAGCATGACTTGGGTCCTTCTGTCCAGGGAAAAGCCTGGTGAATTCACTGATGAACGATAGGAGGAGGAGTTCCCTGGGGGGTGGGGGGAGACTAAGAATGGCTTTACCCTCCTGACAGGTGATTCTTTAAACTGGCTGTCCTATTCCACTTCATCAGAGCTGCTGAGAAAATGAAAGGATGGTTTTCTGTGTGTGAGGATCTGGCTAAGCACCCTGCCTGTCATTTTTTTTTCATTTAACCCTTTCAACAAGCCCATGACACAGGTCTCACTACTATAGATATTAACAATTAGATTATTTATTAAATGCCAATAAGCATTTACCAGTCTACACATGGAGAAACTGAGACTAGGAAAGGGTAAATTGCTTTTCAAAAGTCAGCTAGCTAGAAAGGTGAGGTTGAAGAGTCCAGACATCCTGTGAACCTGGGTTTCCACAAAGCCTGAGCCTTCTCACACCCATGCCTTTGTTTCTTAAACTGTGGTTGTTGAATCACTGTATTCAGTACCATTTGAAGCTTTTGAAAGACTCAATATAAACCAGGTGTGTGCGTGCGTGCGTGCACATGCTACTGGGAATAAAACCCAGGGCCTCAATCATGCCAGGTAAATACTGAACTCCAACTCCCAGAGGTCCAAATCGGATGCTCTCCATTTTATTTTTTGAGACAGGGACTCTCACTGAGCTAGACTGGCTAGCCAATGAACTCTAAGAATCTCCTGACTTCGGCTCCTTAACCATCAGCGTAAGAGTTACAGACATGCGCTGCTGCATGGCTTTTATGTGGGTGCTGGGACTACAAACCTAAGTCCACATGTTTATGTGATTGGCACTTTACAGACTGAGCCAGTTCCCTAGCCCAGCTCAGAGGCTTTCAAAATTGCCTTTATCCAATCTCCAGTGTATTTATCACATTCAGTGTTTCCTTGTGAAACACACAGCAGGGTGTCTCTTTCATGGGTTATCTTGGGAGTTTGTGGAGTATTGTTTTTAAAGTGTTAATCAAACCAAATACTCTGGTTTTATAGATGAGTAAACTGAAGGATGGAAAGAAATAGAGATTTCCAAAAGTTCCTCAGCCGATTAAGTGGTGGATGGTAAGCCACTGAACAGCCAGGCTGGAGCCCCTCCACCAAGCTCCCTACTTACCAGTGGCACCTGACAGTTTCTGTCGTGTTTTTAATATGTTTGAATATGAAATGACGCCCATAAGCTAATGTGTGTGAACACTTGGTCTCCAGTTGTTTGAAAACTTGCCTGGGCTCTTTTGAAAAGTTATGAAGCCTCTAGGAGGTGGAGCCTTGCCGGAGGGAGTGGTCACCAAGGAGTGGCTCTTTGGGTTTTGTAACCTGGCCCCACTTCCGGTCTTCTCTTTGCTTTCATAGATCAGATTCAGTGTGACTCGCTCCTTCAGGCCTGGGGTTGAACACCTTTTCAGCCACAATGAACTGTAGCCCTTCTTAAACTGTGACCTAAAGAAACCCTGGTCACAGCAACAAGTAACTAAAAAGTTCCCAAACGTCTTCTGAGTGTGGATGCATGCCTCACACAGTCCCCCAGAAACCCCAGTGGAAGGGATCCCCGACTCCCTGCTGTGTTTTCTAATGCTTTGAAGTGTGTGACTCTGGACAGGAGGCAAGGTATGGGTATGGGAGAACGAGTCAGCTTAGAGAGGTCTAAAAGACAGACCAGAAGGTGTTCCCACAACTTAGGGGGTAGAAACTGCAGAGCTCACTTCAGTCAGTCCCCAACCATGCCACCCAGACTTCAGACCACCATCCACACACTCCACCAGTCCTCCAGCAGACACTGGGGAAGGGGAAGTCCCAGAGCTCTAGGTCATGAGCAGAACCATGTGGGAAGGAGCTGCTGAGCAGAGGCGCAGAGACCACGCTGAAGTCCACAGGGAGGTGTTTTCATCACAGCAGTTAATTTGGTGACTGTTTTGTTTTAAGAGTAGAGGTTGTGTTTCACTGGCTAAGGTGCACTACCAGGAGGCAGTCTTAAGCCATTCATCAACTTTTCAACCTAGGAGTGATGCCCATGGTCAGACAGGTCTGTTCTCGCAGACCACTGAGTCAAGCCTTTCCCTCTAAGGCATACATAACTTACAATGTTTATTCACACATGCTTGACCCACTCCCGAGTGTATATAGGATCCCTCAGACAGACAAATATTTTAAAGAATTACATTGGTAAGTGTGGGAAAATCCAACAGCTGACTTTTGTGTGTTACTGGTGAGAGGATAAATGAATGCATCGGTACAGACCCAACAGAGAACAACCTGGCAGTGACTAATGAAATGGAACATTTTTTTTCTTTTTTTTGAGATGGAGTCTCACACTGTATCCAAGGTTGGTCATGAACTAGCAATCCTCCTGCCTCAGTCTCCCAGGTGCTGAAAATTACAGGCAGAAGCCACCATGGTTGACAGGCATTGCATTTCAAATGTATTCCTTGTAAGCCTGAAATTCTACCTCTTGGGACAAGCTTAGGAAAAGCTCGTTGTACAAAAACAAACACATTCAAGTGCTGTCCCTGCAGAGTGTTAGTAACTATGCAAAACTAGAAATGACCCAAGTAGCCAGTAGGAAAATGGCAAAGGAAAAGATGTTATTCTCATGATGAATTGAAGTTAAGTGTGGACCTGAGGGTGGAGCTGGTAGGCAGCAAACATGAAGACTGTGTTCAACACCAAAACCCAAAGGACTGTATGTGTCATTACAGACAGACTTTGAAATATACTGCTGAAGGCTCACAAGATTGCTCAGCAGGTTAAAAAAAAAAAAGGACTTGCAGCCAGGTGTGGTGGTGCACGCCTTTAATCCCAGCACTCAAAAGGCAGAGGCAGGCGGATCTCTGTGGGTTGGAGGCTTGTCTTGCCTGGGATAGCCAGCCAGGACTATACAGTGATTCCCTGTCTCAAAAAAAGAAACAAGGCACTTACCTCACAAGCCTGTTAACCTGAGTTCATTGACCAGAACCCACATGGTGGGAGGAGAAAACCAACTCTGTAAAGTTGTCCTCTGCCAGCTACATACACACTGGGTTATGCATATGTGCACTGTGATATGTAGGTATGCATGTGCAGTACACACAATAAATAAATGCAGAAAAACTTTTAATGTATTGTTAAAAGCCTGGCCTGATGGCTGAATGGGTGGTCTGTGCTTGCCTAGCATCCACAAGACCCTAGGTTCAATCCCCAGTACTACTACAATACATACATCATACATACACACACACAGTTATATGATACCAAACTAAAATCAAATATATATACTTATTTAGACCAGGCCAGTCTCAAATTCATTATACACTCAAGGATGACTTTGAACTTCTGATCCTCTTGCATCAGTTTCTCAAGTTCTAGGATTATAAGTACATGCTACCACACCTGTTTTGTTTTCTTGTATTTTTTGCCTGTTTGTTTTAGTTCATTTGATGCTAAGGAGTGAATCTAGGGCTTCATCCATGCTTGGCAAGCAAGCACTCAACCAACTGAGCTATTCTCCCAGTCTTTGCTTTTATAAGTCTCCAAATAGAAAAATCAAATGTGCATTTTCTATGGGTATATAGCCATGGTGTTTAAAGATAAAAGCATAAGAATGGAATGAAAGGACGTATACTATATCCATGATAGCAATGTCATTTTCCATGACTAAAATCCCAGAGCTGGGTACCAGTGGGAAGAAACGTGGAGACAGCAGGGAGGAGCTGAGTGAGTGTGGGATTTTTGGTTTTGGTTTTAGAAAAAGGGTTTTATTATGTTGTCCAGGCTGGCCTTGGAGTCATAATCCTCTCGCCTTATCCCCTCAAGTGCAACAATTATAGGTATATGCCACCATGCCCAACTGGGAAAACCTTTTTTTTTTGAGATATGAGAGAGAGAGAAAGAGAGAGAGAGAGAGAGAGAGAGAGGAGAGAGAGAGAGAGGGAGGGAGGGAGGAAATCCCTGTCTCTGTGGATAGCTTGGAGACAAAATGTTATGATGTTGAAAATGATTGTTAGCGATGCTGACTGAAAAAGTGACTCAGGGGTGTTAGGGTTTAGATATGAAAGGTCTCCCCAAAAGGCTTGTGCAGAGTCTTGATCTCCCTCTGGGGATGACTGGCTCACGAAAGCTCTGACTATCAATGGAATTACACTGCTGCTGGCTCTGTAATCCAGTGGCCTTGCTGAGAAGTGGTGGAGGTGAGACCTAGGAGAGAAGCCAACGTTAGCAGCATGCATCTGGGGCACGTCTTATCCCTGCCCCTCTTTTCTTGGCGCAGTGCTAGCTGATTCTTTTGTTTCTCTGACAAGAAGCAACTTAAGGGATGCTGAGTTTATTTTTGGCTCATGATTTTAAAAAGGATACAGTCTGCCCATCAAGTAAAGGCACCTATCTCTGAGCCTGAAGACCTCAGTTCCATCTCCAGGACCCATGTGGTGGAAGGAGAGGACTGACTCTTGCAAGGTGTAAGAGCCTGGCTGAAACACCTAGATGCCAGCCCCTAGTGACCTACTTCTTCCAGTGAGGCTCCTTCCCCTGAAAGTTCTACAACCTTCCAAAAGAGTACTATCGCTGGAAGAGATGGCTCAGAGGTTAAGAGCACTGGCTGCTCTTCCAGAAGTCCTGAGTTCAATTCTCAGCAACCACATGGTGGCTCACAACCATGTATAATGAGATCTGGTGCCCTCTTCTGGCGTGCAGGCATACATACTTCAATTCAGAACATTGTATACATAATAATAAATAAAAATAAACCTTTAAAAATATTTAGCCGGGGGGTGGTGGCGCACGCCTTTAATCCCAGCACTTGGGAGGCAGAGGCAGGCGGATCTTTGTGAGTTCGAGGCCAGCCTGGTCTACAAAGTGAGTCCAGGACAGCCAAGGATACACAGAGAAACCCTGTCTCGAAAAACCAAAAAAAAAAAAAAAGAGTACTATCAACTGTCAATATAATACTCAAACATATGCACCTATTGTAGATGTCGTACATCCAAACTGCAATAACTGTCATAAAATAACCTGCCTCATTCCCCCAAGCTCGTTTTATGATGTTTAACCTCAACACAGGGCCAGAAACAATGGAGCCATGTGACCAGAACACTGAAATCTCTGAAGCGAGGAGCCAAGCTAAACCTTTTCTATTTTAAGTTGATTTACTCAGGTATTTTTGTCACTGCAATGGTTAGCTAGCACAGATGTTGCACCCTTCTGAAATGAATTCATTTTGTCTTCATTTTCCCTGTTATGTAATTTATATTTATTGTATATGACATATTCTAAAACACTGATGTCTAATAAGTCTATAAGAGCTCTTTTTTAAGTACATGGTAAAAGTCCTGCACAACAAGAAATATTCATGACTTAGTTGACAGTGTATTTTCTTTATTTAATGGTACGTGACAAAACAGTGCCTTTTAAAATCCATGGCGTCATCTTTGATGAGCCATGCATGCAATCACAGTCACTGTCATTCACTGAGTCCTCATAATGATCTAATCAGTCACCACATATTATCTCACTTAATCCTCAAAACATTACATATTATGATTATTCATACTTTGCTAATAACCAATGGAGAATCGGAAAGGTAAGATAATTGGCCCAAAAGCAACAGCTGATAAGCAGAGCTGATACTCAGAGCCAATTTCTGTGGATTCCTAAGCTATGCTGTTTAACCTTTTTATGCAAGTTTACAACCATAGCCAAAGACCTTATCCTTTTCTCAGCAGGAAGAGAAAGCAACCAAGACATCAGGCAGCTTTGATGGGGGTCAGCAGCATGTGGGCTTTCCTCACCCCTGCCTTGTTTTTCAGGACCACTGGACTTTCCCCAGGGCCAGTCACCTACCCCGCCCAGTGGACGCATGCTGCCAGAACTGTGATCAACATTGAGTACCACACCTGAGAGGCTGCAGGCCTAAGGAAATCCAGTTCATGTGCCCTGACATCTGAGAGGGGCTTGAAAAGATGGGGCTATTTTATAAGCTCTGGGTGGAGAGGGAAGTGTTCCCAGGCTGAAACACACTTTTGGAATTAGCCATTTACCCCCTTCAGAGTAGTGCTCTCTCTGCAGATTCCACAAAACTGTAGAGCACAAACACAGACTCGTTTTAACCAAACACCCAAGGTAAATGTATACAGCGGAGTCGTCAATGTGCAAATAATAAAAAGCTCAATTAAATCAGGAAGCCCAGCAGATGGATCCTATTAGTGTCATCAAGACTTTAATCCAACCTACTGCCGCTTCTGTAGCAGCAGGGGCTTCTAGGGCCTTTTTGCCATGTGGCTTATGGGATAAAGCAGATTGGCTGAGGGGGAGGGAGACATTGCTAGGGAATCAAGAGGCCTGTGTTCAAAATTTAAAGCTTTGTGTGACCTCAAGCAAGTCACTTGTCTGTCTATGCCTCATCACTCCTTCCTGTAAAATGTGCACTCCAGTTCCTAAAACTTAAATGAGGGTCCTAGTTTCCTTCCTGTCCTAGCCCCATGCCATCTGGGTTTTTATAACCATCATCTTTAGGGGCCTTTGAGCAAGTTCCTGGGCCCTACTCTCTTAATAAGGAACACTGATGATTTGTTCCTGGGACAAGGGACACCCCAGAGTGATGCTGGCCTGCCCTATGTGTCAGACAGCCAATACGAATCTGACCTCTCTCTTCCTCTGCCACCCTTCCCCTGCAGCAGGGCTGAAAGAATGTACCATTCTTTGTTTCCCCTCTGCTTTGCTGCTCACTCACTGGTGAACCAAGAGCATACCAGAATCTAGAGAATCTTGGTTATTTCCTGCCCAGTTAGGAAATAACCCTCCCCAGTCAGTTCATGGAGGCGGGGCACCTCCAGTCATTCATCACGGAGACTCAAAGTTTCTCAGCGACTGACTGGGCCAGGGTGTGAGTCCTGATGCTCTGACTCCAATTCAACAACAGGAAGCAAGGGAGTCAGAAGTTTTGTGGTGCGGACTCAAAACAGCCTCCGTATAAAGCCAGCACTGCCCCTGCTCACTGTGCCTCTCATCTTTAGGACGGAGATGTAAGCATCGTATAGAATTACCACATGTGGTGAATGGTACAATATACACAAACCTCACTCAGTTTGGAGCTTAAGCCAGTAAGGACCCGAGAGAGGTCTAGATGGGGATGGAGAGGGTATTACTGCTCTGACTGAGGAGGAGGTTGTGCCAACGTAAGATACCAAGCAAGATAGAAATCAAAGTAACCTGGGTCTCACAAGCTATGCTTCCCTGGGTGTGGAGGCTCACTCCTATAATCTCAGATAGCTGAGGCAGAAGGATTGGCATACGTTTCAGACCAGCCTGAGCTACTCTGGTAGGTATGAGTAACAACAGGTAAACTGTTAGGGTTTCTTCATTGGGCCTTTCAGCTGTCTAAAGTAAAAGGGGCGTGGTGGTGCCTGCCTATAACCCCAGCATTTGGGAGGCAGAGACAGAACAAGGAGTTCTTCGAGGCCGGCCTCAACTGTGTAGCAAACTGGACTACATGAGACCCTGCCTCAAAACTCCAGCAAGTAAGTAAATACCTCAAAAAAGCTGAAGTTAAAAAAAAATAGCTTGAAGCCGGGCGGTGGTGGCGCACGCCTTTAATCCCAGCACTTGGGAGGCAGAGGCAGGCGGATCTTTGCGAGTTCGAGGCCAGCCTGGTCTACAAAGCGAGTCCAGGACAGCCAGAGCTGTTAAATAGAGAAACCCTGTCTCGAAAAAACCAAAAAAAAAAAAAATAGCTTGTTATACCTTGTCATTTCCATAACTGTGGCCTAATTATTCTTACTGTTTTGTATTGTTATAAGGAGGGTGAGGGGGAAAAGGGTAGGAGGGTAGGACTGGGAGGGGGAAAAGGGAGGGGATTATGATTGAGATGTAACTTGAAGAAATAAAAAAAATATAGCTTGGAATTGCTAAAGATCAGAAAGACTGAAAGTGGATGAAATCAAGGGACTCAGTGAGAGGATGCTATTCAGCTGCAGCACAGCCTCTCTTCTGGGAACTGCTGGTTCTTGACCCAGAGTCCAGTCACCTGTCAGGGCCAGGAGGGAGGAGTCCTGGGCTGTATGTGTGTCACACATGCTCAGAGGGGATGTGAGCAGAGGCAGCTTCACTTAGGGTCGGGAGTGTGGCCAGGTGGCATTCACAGAAACCATCTAACAATCTGTGTCAGTAGGGTTGGAGACAGGGACGGGACATGGGTTAGAGTGGAAGGAACACAGTCCAGTGGCCAGGGAGCTAACATTAAACCACCTCTGTATCTTGAAGCTGTGTGATCAAAAATGCCATTTTGCTTCTTTGGGTTCCTTTTACTTTTATTTTACATGTATGGGTGCTTTATCTGCATGGGTGTCTGTATGTGCACTGTGTGTGCCTGGTGTCGGCAGAGGCCCGAAGGGGGAATTGAATCCCCAAGAACTGGAGTCACAGAGGGTTCTGAGCTGCTGTGTGGTTGCTGGGAATTGAACCCACGTCCTCTGGAAGAGCAGCCACTGCTCTTAACTGTGGAGCCATCTCTCAATCTTGCTTCTTTTCTCCATCCGTAGGCTGAAGATGTTGCCATCTGACACCGAGGGTGATGTGAGGAACAAATGAAGCCCACATGTGGCCTTGGTACCTAGGAGATGGCTGATGAGCAGCCATGGTTTCTTTTTCCTTGTTTACCTGTTTCTTGCTCTTCCTGGCTGCTCTGTTAAGTTTTTTGTAGTACTAAAATTCATATAATATCATTGTGTAGGAGGTCAAAGGCCCAGAATAAAAGCAAAATGCCCACCCTACTTGAAGCCTGCCTGACACCGTGATTTGTGATGTTTTATACAAACATTTAGAGCTTCACTTCTAATGCCCTGGGTGCTCTACCCAAAGAAACAGACTCAAGAAAAACAATTGTTCTGTAAAATGTATGACCTAGCAGGGTAGTGAGATGCCGGCAAAAATGGACCACTGCATCAGATCACAGAATTTCCTTCTTAACCTTTATAAAAACAAATCCCACTCCCTCTCAGCTGCAGGATCCGTCTGGGAGCTTGCCCTTTGCTTCTCTGCAGTGTATTTCAACGAATAATCGTGTCCTTAGTAAATTCTTTTGTGGGTGGGGTTGGGGGAGGAAAGGGTTTATTCAGCCTATACTGCCACGGCACTGTTCACCAGTGAAGGATAAATTCTTTTTACTGCCTACACGCAGACATCTCTTCATCTGTCCCTTTTTGTCTTTCAGCTGCCCAGGTCCCCTCCTGTCAGGTATGAGTTTGCATGATACTTTGGTGACTGTACAGGGACTCTCTCCTTGCCCCTCTTGTCCTTTCTTCATTCTAGCGCTTGTGGTCAGCTGAGTGACCCATGCATAACGGAAGGTCTGTAGCTGGGGTTGCACTCCAGGCCCCTGGCTGTGACTCCAGACCACAGTCATCCATCAAGGTACAGGTGACTGGCCTTTTCCATTGGTCCACTGTGGAAATCCTTATCTTCCATTTGCAACTGAGCCTCTCTGGCCAGGACAACTCCTTGGTGAGACCCAAAGACAGCAGGAAAGGCCCCATCAATCACCATCAGGAACTATGCTCTTCTTTCTGGGGATCCTCTCTTAATGCCAGACACAAGAGTTCATCTAGAGCGGAAGTGCATGCGTTGTGAGGATCTCCCCCGCAGATTCTCTGTGGTCAGTGGCTGCACCTACTGGGCTAAATAAACCTTCTTCCCTCTCAGTAGGTGGTGCTGCAGCGCACCTGTATTGGGTATTTGCAAACCTGCTGCTCCCCTTCTCAGTCTATTTTCTTACTGAGAGGGACTTAAATGTCACCATGCTTTGTCTTCTCCCAGAACAAGCATCTCGCCATTTTTCTCATCACTGATGTGAACTGAATTCAGTTTTGTGAGTTTCCTTTCACGGTCCAGTCTGGCCAGATACACTGATAGATGAGACAGTGAGGGAGGGACCCACTGGGACTACAGGAATACCTGTCTCCTAGAAGGAATGAAAAAGGCTGTTATTAAACCTGTTAACTATAATAAGTTATGAGAGACAGACAGTACAAGGGCTTTCTGGAAACCCCTCGCTCTTTCAGTCCAGCCTTATTAAAAGTATTTACAAATATACTAGCCTGAGAGTAGAGAAAGCCAGACTATGCTGGCTGTACATTTTCTAAACCCGTCTTCTACAGATATTAGACAAAGGCTTCAAAGATTAGAGCAGGGATCCCCAAACTCCTTTCCACTCTTTGTTAAATGTGGTGTTCAAGGTCTTTAAGTATCAAGATGAGAGCCAAAAAGGACAAATGTGAAGACAAAAGGGACACCTGGCAGGCGCAATCCAAGGCAATAGCAGTTGCCCAGCCTTTGCCTCTCTTGGTAAGTACTAGGGCTCCATCTAGAGGCTTCTTTTCTCAGTCTAAGAGAATGGCCTCAGGATAAAAGACCCTGTGTGCCCAAAGCCCCAGTCTACACGCCTCCTTGAGGATCAGGTCCAAACTGAAAAAACGAAGAGACACTAGAGGTAGAATTGTCCCTCACTTCCTCTTGGGAGTGAGCCATCCCCTCCCTATTCAAGGATCTCCTTTTCAGATCAAACCTGAAAAAAGACAAATGTCATTAACTTTGTTCCTGGGCCATGAAGAACCTGATAGGAAGTCCCTTGTGTTTTGATCACTGATGGAGTCCTGAGGTTATATAGGCTCACATATTTTCTATCTTTATGCATGAGCCTTGGGTGGCCATAGATGTGACAGGGACAAACAGATACCTTATCAACAGGGAGCACCTTTTCCTGCCCAAACCACCCTTGCTGGAGTGACCTTCCTCTTTGACCATCCAGTCACTGAGCCTCTTTACTGGCCTCGATGGAACCCCCCTCTTAATCTATATCATAGGCCTTTTCCTTTTTGGTCCTTCCTTCAGCGTCCCAGTTCCCCTCCTGGGTAGGGACATAATATCCAAGCCCATCTATGACTTTTTGAGACTCCAGAGGCTCTTAAGGGATTCCTAACAAGGAGCCTTTGTTGGAATCAATATAAGAGCCAAAAGGGACAAATGCCAGGTCTCCTGCAAAGACCTGGGACTACTGATGCCCTCCAAATACTCCCTATGATCTCTATTATCCACACCTGCATTGGACAACAAGTTCCCCCCAAAGTTTGGGACATCTCATTCCCAAATGCTCACTAACAGCCACTCTTGTCGCAATAACCCTTAAGGACCCTAATAAAGAAGCTCAACATCCTTAGGCCTTGACTCTCAGGTGTGCATGCTCTTGCTCATTAAATCCCGTTGAGTCGTTATGCCGATTCATGTACCATAGAAAACCCCTAACTTGGCAGCAAAAACATCAGCTCTTACAGAAGTGTGAAGGACCTGAAAGCAATAAACCAGGACATCTACCGTGTACGTCCTGATCCTGTGCCCTCTTGCAACAGATTTCCTCCAATACCTCCTAATTCATCATCTTAGATCTTTAAGAGTTTTTCCTTTTGTATTCCTGCCTAGCCAGACCCCCAATTCCTATTAGTCTTCAAACGGCAGGAGCCTTCCACCCAAATGGCTCAATATATCATCTGGGCCATCTTACCTCAGGGCTTCCAGGATAGCCTCTACTTCTGTAGGTAAGTTATAACTGAAGACTTAGCCCCACCCCCCACCTTATGTTTCCCTCTGAGATCAGACTCTCTGCATAGGTGATTTATTAATAATAGCCCAGGCAAGCCCACTTGAAATCAAAATATTGCTCCAAATCTTCAAAAGCTGGCCTCAAGTGCTTATAATTTTTTACCTTCAAGAGCCCAAATCTAGCCAGGCGTGGTAGCTCACGCCTTTAATCCCAGCACTCTGGAGGCAGAGGCAGGTGGATCTCTGTGTCTTCCAGGCCAGCCTGATCTACAAAGCGAGTCCAAGACAGCCAGGGCTACACAGAGAAACCCTGTCTCAAAAAACCAAAAGAGAAAGCCATGAACTTACAGCTAACAGTTACGGAAGGTTTTAATTGCCGTGATTTAAGGAAGTGACTTGACTTCTTTCTGAAGTGGCATAATGAGACTGGCCACCTGCCTAGCTCACTGAGGCGCTGCACATTAATTAATAAAGCTGCTGGTGAGGTGCCAGAAGCCTTTTCAAGAGGACAGAAAAAGAGCTCTTCAAAGGCAAACTGTTAACAATGGTTGTAACTAGAGAAGCCATCATATCTAGACTGCCTCTGGTGGCCAGTTTAACACACTGTATCGAATTCGTTTTTAATTAATAGGCTTTTATAGCCTCTCAGTAGTCTGGGAATTGCAGATTAACTGTGATTTTTGCCTTTGTCAAGACTCTGTGAATATATTCTTCTCTCTCTTTTCTCTTTTTTTTTTCCCAAGACAGGGTCTCACTTTGATGCAGGCCAAGTCATCCTCAACTCACAGAGCTCTCTCTGTCTTGGGCTCCTGTGGTGGGATTAAAGACATGCACCACCACACATAGCCTAAGAGATTTAATTTTATGTGTATGTGTGTGTTCCTGCGTGCATGTATGTACCACTTGTGTGTGGATTCTCACAGAGGCTAAAAGAGGACATTGAGTCCCTTGGGGCTGGAGTTACAGGGATATGTGAGTCACCCAACTTAGCTGCTGGGAACCGAACTTAGGTTCTCAAAAAGAACAGTGTGTGTTCTGAACCATGAAGCCATATCATCAGCCTCTTATTTTCTTCTTTCAGTGAGAGACAATGAACAGATGCCCCAGGATTTCTTTAACCCAGCCTCGCTCACCTGTGCACAGGTGCTTGGCTGTCTGTCCTTAGCGGCTTTTCAATTGAAAGCCAGAGTTCTCAGCATTGCTGAGCAGAGTTTTAGTAACATGTCAAACAGCATTCTCAGATCTCTGGAGTGCATTTAGATGGAAACAGTACTGGACTTATTCAGTTTGGTCTCAGAAAGAGAAACTGGGACAGGTGACAGCCAGATAAGCAGAGCTTCAGATCCAAGTGAAAGAGAACTTCACACATTGCCATCCACTGGAATAGGTGCCATCTGGAGGTGGTGAGCATCTCATCCACAGAACCAATGTGCATCAGAGTTACAGGTTTGTACTTGTCTGAATCTCCTCTAGTCAACCGTAACAGAAATCCATGTGTAATGCTGGTGTTGTTGGAGCTTGGAGGGCAAAAGGCAGGGTTCTGACAACCCCAACAGCCATCAGCCCTATTAAAGGCACTGGTAATGTAGAAAGACAAACACACACACACACACACACACACACACACACACACACACACACACACACACGTGTGTGTGTGTGGGGGGGTGTGATTTAGTGTGCTTCGTTGGTAAGAGGAACAGATAAAGAGGTACAGTGACCCCAAACCTACCTTCAGGGGACTGACACGAGCATTGACTTTAAACAGAGGAAGAACTGGGGAGGAAGAAGAGGTTTCTACATAACCAGTCCTGATTTGGTCTAGGTGTGCTGTTGATAGTTGTCTCAGCTTTGGGCCTTCAAGGGATCTGCAGAGGTCCTCATCAGTTAAAGGGGCAGTGCATCTCTCAGGAAATGATATATCTGTTCCAGCACCTGGCCTCCCCCCATGGATAAGTGCTCTCACCTGAGACTTTTGTTCTTCCTGGAACCCAAAGTGACTATACATTTAGGTCAATAACTTATCCCTGTGCCTTTGAGCTGGAAGAGGGTTGAAGTAGGTTTGGTAGACCAATCAAACGGGTCTGAGCCTGTCTATTTTACAGGTCCACCTCTGCCTCCCAAGTGCTGGGATTAAAGAGTGTGTCACCATACCCTGCCCAGGTTCCCAGCTTTTGTGAGGTGTCACCCATGATGGGTGGGTGCTGGTGACACAGCTGACTTTGAGTCATTTCTGTTCCTGTAAGTAACATTGCACCCATACCCCTCTAAGTAACAATAATAAAAAGTCATTGGTTGGGCTGGAGAGATGGCTCAGCAGTTAAGAGCACCTGTTGCTTCTCTTGAGGACCTGGGTTCAATTCCCAGCACCCACATGGCAGCCCACAACTGTGTGTAACTCCAGTTCCAGGAGATCTGACACCCTCATACAGACGTACATGCCGGCAAAACACCAATCAATACAGTGCACCAAAGGGAGGGGGGAGCTCATTGTTCACCAAGTTGGACTTTTGTGGTGTCTATTACTTTGGCCTGAAATGGGCTTCCTGTCGGGGGGGGGGGGAGGAGCACACTGTTCACCAAGTTGGATTTTTGTGGTATCTATCACTTTATTACTTTGGTCTGAAATGGGCTCCCTGTCTGGGGTGAGTAGACATGTGCTGCATCTCACTAGGAAAAGTTTTGTCACACAGCACTATCTCACTGACCTTCTTACAATGTTTTGAGCAATGGCAGCTCATTTGTGATCTCTACTTAGCATAGTGAAATGGCTGCTTTGTTATTTTTGTTGTTGTTTGTATTTTTGTGTATTGGGTTTTTGAAACAGGGTTTCTTTTGTTTCTCAGGCTGTCCTTGAACTCCTGATCTTCTACCTCCCAAATTCCGGGATCACAGACATGCATTGCTATGCTGGGGCTGTGTCAGTATCTTTGAAAGAACTATTTGAATTTCTTGCAATTCTGGAAGCTATAGCTGAGAATTTTATGCTAGTATTATTCCCTGAGCACTTCATTAAAAACTGTCTAGAGCTCTCCAAAGGCAAAAGCTTTATGCTACTGCCCCCCAGAGGCCATTGTGCCTAATAGCAGTCCACACTGTAACCCTGAACTTGGCTCTGACCTGCAGAAACCCATAGAAGAGCCCTAAGAGCATTGAGAAGATTCAGCTTCTGCTAAACCTGGGTCACTGGCCTGCATCCCCCAGAGACGATGTGGGACTGAACAAACCAGCCTCCCCTTCCTGCTTTGCCATCATTTCTGGGCGGTGACTCTGGGATATTGGGGAGAGCCAGACCGGTGTGCTGAGCCTTCAGGAAGCTGATTCTCTCCATTCTCTGTTCTTCTGGCATGACCTTACTCTGTAGTTCTAGTTAGTTGAGTATTCCCTTCCTAACCCAGGCTGGTTTCAAACTCATGACAGCTCTTCAGTCACCTGCTCTCTGGTGTTGGAGTCACGGGTATCGCCCACCACCATTCCTGGTGTCACAGCCTCTATGCTCTGACATTTCAAAGTCTTTATGAAATCAGTAAATTATATTGAACATGGCTTCCATCTCACTCCAAGTTTCTTCCAGATTTCTCTATCAACCAAAACATCCTGCCTTGGTGTCCAGGCACAGTCCTCTGACCATCGTGGGTTGTGAGGCCTTTCCTGGGCACCCTGTGCCTTCAGGCGCTGACTTTTGGAACTTTAGCCCTCTTCAGATTTCATTAAGACTTACTCAAGGAGTTTGTTGTGTTTCTTGGCTAAAATCACATTTGTCTTTAGGGTTATTTCAAGGATGCAAATAGTTTGTCCAAATCATCTAGACCAGCAGTAACAAAATTACAGTTATGAAGTAGCAATAAGAATAATTTTATTGTTGGTGGTGGCCACAACATGAGGAACTGTATTAAAGAGCCGCAGCATTAGGAAGGCTGAGAACTGTGCTCTGTATCAAGCTGGAGGTTCCAGGACATAGAGATCCTCCCACCCCACCACCACTCCTCCATCCAGAAGCCCTAGAACCGGTCAAAGAGCTTCTCCCCAGAAGCCCATGCTTATAAAAGCCTGTGCAAGACCCTGGACAAAGTGGACACTTATTTCCAGATTCCAAAGTGACCACTGGACTCAGGACACACTTACGGACTCTAAAGCTGGGCAATGCTCTAACACCTTATCAACCATGCCATTGCTTTCCATCCCCCTTCTACAAAAAACCCCAACCCAGCCCTACTGTGAGATCATGAACTAGCCCAGCATCAACTAATCCCTGAATAAATCTGACTTTTACTTTTTTATTCTGCTGAATTGGAATTATTGCAGCAGCCTCGAGATACCATTCAATCTAGACAGTAATTGAGCTATTTAATAACCAGCAGGAGTTATTAAAAGTATCAGTTACATTCTTTTAATTTTTTTATGTGAATAGGTGGTTTACCTGCATGTATTTCTGTAAATCACATACATGCAGTTCCCACAGAGGCTCAAAGAGGGTATTGGATCTCCTGGGACTGAAATTACAAATGGTTGTAAACCACAACATGTAGGTGCTGGGAATGAAGCCTGGTCCTCTGTTAGAGCAGCCAGTGCTCTTAACCACTGAGTCATCCCTCCAGTCATCATCAGTTACATTCTTCTGATGCTAATTACAACAAACAAACAAAACAGGGGTGGGATGTAGCTCAGTAGTAGAGAACTTAACTAGCGTACACAAGGCCTTGAGTTCAGTCCCTCACACCAAACACATGTGCGTGCGCGTGTGCGCGCATGCACACACACACACACACACACACACTCATACTTTCAAAACTGAGCCAGGCATTGTGGCATAAGTCTGTAATGCCAGCATTTGAAAGGTGGCAGGAAGATCACTGTGATTTCAGTGCCAGGCTGGAAGGAAGGAAGGAAGAAAGGAAGGAAAGGAAGGCCACAAATTGGCTTAAACTGTTGTCAAACATAATTGTAGCACTTTTAAAGACCTAAGTGAGTTTTCTACAACAAGTTTGTTTGCAGTTCTAGAATAAATTTGGCAACACCCCATTCTTTAAAAGCAAAATGAGCCAGGTGTGGTGGTGTATGCCTTTAGTCCCAGCACTCAGGAGGCAAGGCAGGTAAATTTGAGGCTAGCCTGGTCTACATAGTGAGTTTCAGGATAGCTAGGGCTATGTAGAGAGATCTTGTCTCAAAACAAATAATAATAATAACAAATGAGTGTTTTGATGTCTTAAGTGGACCCTGTTGGCTTTGTAGACGCAAGACCTGAAGAATCCAAACATGTGCTTTCCTTATACACTTGAAGCTGAAGGGACACTTCTCGCCATGACAACCAAAACTGGCCTTTTGGTGTTTTAGTTACCTCTCCCCATAGCCTGATTTTTTTTTGGATAGTCAAGTAATTTAGTTTTGGAGGGGTGGTGTGAAGCTTCAATATAAGTAATATCACTTTGCTTTGGTCTGTTAAGCGTGGTGCAGAACCTGAACCAGTGACCTCATGTAGTGTATTATCATTTTTACATACTTATTTATGTATGTGTGAACACAAAAACATGCCATGGCCCACATGTGGAGGCCAGAGGACAACTTACAGGAATTCATTCTCTCCTTCACCTTCTGGGTTCTGGGAATCAAGCTCAGGCAGCAAGCATCTTTCCCTGCTGAGCCATCTCAAGGTACAGTCATTTTATTAAACACTGTAGTTTGTTTACTCATATCACAAGATGAAGCTCTTACAGACATCTGGTGAGGCTGGATTCAGAAGCCAAATGGCTGATTTCTGAGATCCAGTGTTTCTCTGGCTTATCTGTCTTCTACAGTCTTCACTGTTCCACCGGTGCACGGGAACCCCGCTGCTCCAAGCTCAGCGCTGTGGTGTAAGTCAAGGGCCTTTGGTTCCAGTCTCCTGGAGGTTGCAGGCTGCAGAGGAAGAAGGCATGGGCCCCTTTCCCAGCAACCTCAGTGAGCTTTGCTACAACTTGCTGATGTGCTTAGGTTATGGCCCCAATTCCTGAGCCAAAGCCCGTGTCTAATAGTGGACCTGTGAGTGAGAACTGGGGAAAGGCTTTGAATTCAAATTGCAAAGTAGTTTGGGCAGGAAACGCAGGGAATTGGATACCAAACATTCACAAACATGCTGGCAAGCAAATAATGGTAAGAGGAAAATGTACATGTTCAGTACAGGTGCAATTTTCCCCAGATAATTTCAGTCTCTGGGTAAAAGGAGGCTGATTGTCCATCAGTTTTCACCGTTAGTGCCTTGAATTACGCTAGGCAAGTACTTTGTCACTCAGCCATATCCCTAGCCCTGCTAGCTCTCACCCTTCCCCCTTTTACTTTTTAAGGCAGAGTCTCACTAAGTTGCCTTGGCTGGTCTTGAACTTGCTCTTTGATACTTGCCTCCACCTCCCAAGAACCTGGAATTATACAGTCTTGTGCTACCATGCCCAACATTTCATATTTGTTGGTGGTAGTGGTTTTCTTGCTTGTCTGTATATTACATGCATACCTGGGGCCTGCAGAGGACAGAAACTGGCATTGGATCCCCTGGAACTGGAGTTACAGAGAATTGAAGATACTGGGGACAGAACCCAGGTCTTCTGCAAAAACATCAAGTGCTCTTAATCGATAAGCCATATCTCTAGCCCTGTAATTGCATGTTTTTGTTGTTGTTGTTTTGTTTTGTTTTTGAAGCTGAAAATATAACTGGGTATGATGCCTTCTAAAAGCAAGACTTTAAATGAGACAGTGTGTATAGTACTTAATGAAATTTAACGGATATTTGCTATTATGTTTATTATCATATCGATCGACCTCCTTTACTTATGAGCTCCTCACTGTTCTAGAGTGTTATTTAGATCATCTGGGCCCTGCCCAAAATTATCCCATACTGTGTAAAATGGTGAACCTTCAGACTGTGCCTTGCTCTAAGAGGATGAACCTGCACCTTGGTGGATATGTAACAACATCATTTGTTAGTACAGACTGTCAGCACATTTGTTAACAGCACAGACATATAAAAGCAGAATGGGTACTACCCTATATATTTATCAAAGTAAACTAGGACTGTAGGAGCTCAAGTACTAAAGTCATCTCAAAAACAAAAACAAAAAACCTGGCCAAAGAACCAATCTGGAGGAAGGAACAACTGCTTCATCTGTACCTCATAAAGAAGGGGACAACTAGCACTGGACCCCATCTGACAACTGGTTTTGTGTGTATGGAGACTGACAAGCAGAGAACTCTTTTTTTTTTGTTTTTTTTTTTTTGTTTTTTTGTTTTTTTTGTTCCCGCAACAGGGTTTCTCTGTGTAGCTCTGAATGTCCTGGACTCACTTTGTAGACCAGGTTGGCCATGAACTCACAGAGATCTGCCTGCCTCTATCTCCTGAATGCTGGGATTAAAGGCGCAGGCCACCACACCAGCAGCAGAGAACTCTTAACCGTCCCAAGGGCTTCAGTTTGGTCCAGCCTCCACTGTTGACACAGCCTATCAAGTTACCATCCACCATCCATCTAACCACCTGTTGGTCCCTCTAGACCTGCTATCTATCCATCCATCTGCTCATTTGTTTGCCTAGGCTGGGTCCTGTCCTCCACCTCTACAGACTTCACATGCTTCTGCAGCTGAACTCCTGAGTGCTGGGATTAAAGATTTGTGCCACTACTGCGATTTTTTTTGCATTTCTATCAGCTTCCCAACTTCTAGCATTTGAAATGCCTTGAATTCCGCGGTGGCCTCTTTAACCCTTTGTGGCCATTCAAAAACCGACATATGTACATATATGGAGCCATATGGAGTTATTTACTATGTGATGTGTAAACTATCTGAAAGTTAATATTAGTAATTAAGGTTAGAGTAAAACTATGTGTTTGATTTGCTCAATATCAAAAATAGTGGTACCGCTTGGCAAATTGCTGACAAAACGTTTGTACTTTATGAATCTGTTATTATTCAGTAAAGTCTGACATTATGGAAGGAACACAATCTGTTTCTGACATAGGATGCTCATGACAGCTGTAATTAATAAATGAAATGAACCAACTCAAAATGTAAAGATTACCACTTCCCAAGAGTCAAGTGTCCATCTGCTGAATTTCATTTTGTTTTGTTAGCCCCAGCCAGCCTTCAGTGATTCATTCCTAGAAGTGACATCATCACCAGCCCCAAATGCAATAGTGTGCCCTTTAAAAGGTCCTCCCATCATAGCCCACACTCCTGCTCTCCTACTCTGTCTGTCTGTCTCTCTGCCTTGTCCCACTTTGAGGTGGCCTTTTGCTTCCCCCTCCCCCAAAAAATCTCTTGTGTGGGGTATGTTGTGTGGTGTGATCTCTGTGACATAGCCTCGGCGTCCACCAGCCAAGCTACTCTGGCACATGAACCCTAACATTGTGCCTGTGACTCAGTAGACTAACTCAGTGCCTGTGTGATCCCCCTCACGTGGGGTCTAAGTCAAACTGGAACCCTGTCCCTTATCTCAGGTCTGCCTGCAACAGACTCACCTTCCACCAGTGGGTCCCTTGGCCCTTTATCCATCACCAGCAGTTGGTGATCCCTCTCATTTGGCCTAAATGCTTCCCTGAGTCTCTGGTACTCTTGAAGGCAGAGGTACCCACCCCTGACCCTTTCTCTTGGGTGAGGCTTCATTTTTGAGCTTGGCTTTTTTATATTTTGGTTTCATTCGAAACTCTCTCCTTGGGCTTAGCCAGGCTAAGCCCTGACATGTGGGGAAGTGACAACCCATTTAAGAGCTTGTGCCTTCCTCCTTCAGTCCCCCTGGGTCCTAGGGATGCCTTGGACTTCAGGCCTTAAACCTCTCCCTCTCCCACACCCACAAGAACTGAATCTGTACCTCCAGGCTCCCCTTTGGTATACCTCATGGAGAACATCCAAGCCCTTCACCTATCTCCCAATTTAAGGGCCTCTAAACTTATCACATTTGCAGTTTAACCTGGCCTCAATACACCTTAGATAATCCAAATGTGGCCGAGCAATGGGGTAAATGGAAAGCTCCAAGCCCTGTTTGTTTTAGTGTGGTACCCCCAAACACCCCCTTCCCCTCTGTGTAAATGTCCTGTCTTTAAGTTTGTTGCAAAGTGAGAACAGGATTGGGACCTAGCAGGAGCAGGGAAAGCAAAGCAGCAGGCCAGCTGGCTGCACACACCCAGTACATATTTGTTCTCTGGTGCAGGATCTATTTCGAACTAAGCTGCTGATCCAACCCCCCAACAAAGCTATGGCAGAACATTTGTTTATGAATTTGATTGCAAATTCTAGAGTCCCAGTCTTCAACTGCTGCTTTGCTCTGGCCCACTGTGCCCTCCACGTAGGCCCCTTGTGCTTCTCTGGCTCCTGCAGCCTGCTGCGCCTCTGCCCTGCAGTCCTATTCCTTCCACTCTCAGCCTCCTCTTGGAGTTTACAGGAAAACACTCACAGGGTGTCATTTTGTGACCCTCGCTCTCTTCCTCCACAGACTCAGATTTTATTGCTACCGCTTGGCCTCAGTTACAGATCAGTGGCCAAAAGTTGGCACACTTGATTTGCAAATTCCCACAGATTGTAACAATTTCTGCCACAACAAATGATCCCAAAATCTCTTATCTCTAAGGTTCTACTTTCCACTCTTAAAAATCTTTTACCTATATGATTTCCTTCAACTCTGCTCTCAAAAAAAAAAAAAAAAAATCTTACGACTATGCCATAAACCCTATCTAGGATTTGTAAGTTCATTGAATATGGTTATGTTGTGCCCAGTTCGCGAAAACACCAAAGAACACCAGGAGCCCATACCTGATGCAAGAATAAAAGGATCTTTATTTACAAGCCCAGGACAGGGACCGAACTGAATTTCCACACAGGGTGTCGAGTCCCTAGAATGAGGGAATATAAGGCTAAGGGGCAGGTGGGAGGGCTTTCAAGCCTTGACGTTATGTGATTGGCTGACCTTAAACAAATTGATCTGGGCCAGGTGACCAGACCATAAACATACCAGAGGTGCCTCTGGTATTGTAAAATATGGCTGGGAACTCCTAGTAAGCCCATTCCTCCTCGAAGTGGAGGGGGTACCTTTAGCTTAACAGTTACACGATTAATAGCCTATAAAACCATTGAGCAAACCTTGTTAGACAAGCCCTTTAAAGCAGGGGCAGAGGTCAGTTCTCTCTGCAAGGGCTATCTCTGGGCTGGCTGTTGTCATAAGGTTGGAATGTACAAACACTGTGCCATTCTCCTTTGAAGGTCCCCGTTATCTGTGGCTTACACTGATGGTCCCTGTTTCTCTGGGCTCAAGGTTCTTGAAGAGGGGGAAGTTATCTTGGCTGATTTTATTGCTTTATTCTTTTATAGGCTGCAGTGGCTAAGCGCTAAGTAAAAACAAAATGGGGGGCTCTTATCTCAGTTAAGAAACTACAAAATCGGCCGGGCGGTGGTGGCGCACGCCTTTAATCCCAGCACTTGGGAGGCAGAGGCAGGCGGATCTTTGTGAGTTCGAGGCCAGCCTGGTCTACAAAGTGAGTTCAGGACAGCCAAGGATACACAGAGAAACCCTGTCTCGAAAAACCAAAAAAAAAAAAAAAAAGAAACTACAAAATCTGTAACAAAATTTTGCTTTAAGTTTCTAATGAAAGGCTTATAATAAAAATCTATGCATAGGTAATTTTAATTTGTTACAGTATGCTGTATATGTGATTCAACTTTTGTCTAGAATATACTGTATATATAACTTGGATTCAACTTTTGTTTAGCAAAAATAGATGTTTCTAAATAACAACCATGTGACTCTCCTCCATCTTGGCAGATAACCTTCATCAAGATGTAAGCAACCCCCATCTTTACTAAGATTAAAGAGTACATGCCGTGTAACTTCACCATCTTAGGATGACTATGTGGTATAAGGCAACTATTATAAAACTTCTCAGTCCCACTGAGAGCTCAGTTTATCGTATCTTTTTTAAACTAAGGAAACAACAACACATTTCTAAAATATTTTATATGTCTAACTACTTATGTCTTTGCTAACTGTTAAACACTAGGCTTATAGAAAATTTGGATAAGTAACAACATATGTTTGACAATAAGGTATATTTGATAATCAAGGTTTATAAATTCCTAAGGTCTACCAGGTTCACAGTAATATTTGTCTATCTCCTTTGTCTTTATTCAGTTTCTTAAACTTTAGATATTTGGACAAACTAAGGCATGCAAGAAACTATAATATTCTATAATGGTACACTGTAAAAGAAAAGTTTACTACATAAGGTTATTTTGATGCTAAAGGATCTTCAATTAAATCTTCAACTCAAATTTTTTTTTGGGGGGGGTGGTTTGAGACAGGGTTTCTCTGTGTAACAGCTCTGGCTGTCCTGGACTCACTTTGTAGACCAGGCTGGCCTCAAACTCACAGAGATCCGCCTGCCTCTGCCTCTCAAGTGCTGAGATTAAAGGTGTGCGCCACCACTGCCCGGCTCTTCAATTCAAATTTTGAAACTCAAAATTAACAGGTATAAAGCTATAAAATTACTAACCTTATATAAACTACTAACTTAGAAACTTCTCACTTAGTAACAACTTAGCCTCCTGTATGTGTTTTCAAGGTTAAGCCTAAAATCCAGTATACTTAATAGATAGATGGTCCTCAGATTCTTCAGAGATGTGCTGAATATGGCATTTAAGATGTTTAAGTTTCCCAGAAGAGACATGCCCCTTCACAATGGGAACCTGATGGCCTCCAAAGACAAACAGGGCAGGAAGACTCCGCCTGAATTGTGGTAATGCTAGCTACTGGGCAAAACTGCCTCATCCTCCCCTGTTGCCAGGGCTCTGCACAGACTGTACATTTTAGGTTGGTTACCTGCTTTGCCTGGTCAAAGTTAAGTTTCCCAAGTTCCTCTAAGCGAGCATCCCAGACCTGGGTCTGACAGTCAAAGGTCATGATGCTCTGTATGGCAGCTAAACATGACTGCTGTCCCTTCTGACAGCCAGAGACCTATAGCTACTACCCCCAGCAAAGCTATGGAGACCACAGAGCCTAAGGTAACCTGTCCTAGGTAATGGGGAACATCTCTGTCATTTTAATGGATACATAGGCCATTTAGATTCTACTATAATTTATCCTTCTCTGTTCGCTAAGGATGTTGATTGACTAATTGTAGCTTTAAGACAAGCTAGCGTACCAATTTCTCTTCCAAGGCTTTACCTGCCTTCTTAGTTCTCTTCATATCAGACCTCAGGCATCACTTTCCTAGGCCTCCAGCTGAGAAAGACCAACAGTTTACCTTGCTGTCATACTCTAAAAAGAGAGAAACTCACAAAACAGGTTTCAAAGTAACTTTTTACTACTCCTTTATTTAAAGTGACTGCTTTAAACCTGGAATGGTGGCACATGCCTTTAATCCCAGCACTCTGGAGGCAGAGGCAGGTGGATCTCTGTGAGTTCAAGGCCAGCCTGGTCTACAAAGTGGGTCCAGGACAGCCAGGGCTACACAGAGAAACCCTGTCTCAAAAAACAAAAACAAACAAAAAAGTGACTGCTCTTGTTCTGCCCGGTTCCAGAGACCCCAAATACCACCAGGAGCCAACTCCGACATAAATGCAGGAGGGTTGTTTATTCAAGCTCACCAAGGCAGCAGCGGTTGGAGAGCCCCGAACTCCAAAAATATTGGGTTTATATAAGGGCTTAGACAAAGAAACAGGTTTTTTATCATATGATTGGATGACATTTAGGTAACTAGTCGTGTCCATTTCTGATTGGCTCGTTCTTACTGATTAACCAGCTGTGGGACAAAGTTTGTTTAGACTTTTTGGGTGCTTTCTCAGAGTGAGCTGTCCGGTGATGAGGAGGGAACACCCCTGGAATGCAAGGTTGGGTACATTTTGTTGTTCTGGAACCGGAGGTCAACTCTGAGTCAAACAATACAAAATGGAATCTTTAAAAAAAAAAAAAAAGATTATCAAACACCCCGTGTCTCCTGTTAAATAACTGGATAAAAAAGTTTAAAGTTCATGCACGTTATAAAGGGTCTAAGATGTATCAAGATGTGTAAATGTAATTTATAAAGCTTTAAGAAAGCCCAATCCTTTAGCACTCGGGAGGCAGAAGCAAGCAGATCTCTGTGAGTTCAAGGCCAGCCTGGTCAACAGAGTAAGTTCTAGCTAGGACAGCCAGGGTTACACAGAGAAACCCTGTCTTGAAAAACCAAAAAAAAAAAAAAAAAAAAAAAAAGTGATTTAAGGGATTTAAAAAATAAAAAGTGGTTCATTCCCTCTCTATGCTATTGCTAAGCACTGACTACAATTATCATAGTAACAAGCTAAAAACTTTACATTTCCTTTGGTTGTCTTCTAAGTATAGGCTTAAAAAGGCTTCTCACTGTGTTAAAAACAGCTTTGTCCAATCTATATACACCCAGTCTTCTGGATAGAGGAGAATGTGTTCCTACTTTAACCTAGAATAATTTTTAGGTTCTTAAGCTTTTTCTATGACTCAAAGGCGAGAGTCTACTGCCTTTTCTACAACTGTGTATTTCAGTACAGACTGCAAACAGTGGTAATGCTAACATATCTGAAAATTTTCCCTCTTTTTTTTTTTTGTTTTTTCGAGACAGGGTTTCTCTGAATATCTCTGGCTGTCCTGGACTTGCTTTGTAGACCAGGCTGGCCTCGAACTCACAAAGATCCGCCTGCCTCTGCCTCCCAAGTGCTGGGATTAAAGGCGTGCGCCACCACCGCCCGGCAATTTTCCCTCTTTTTATAAATTAAAAAAAAAATCATGTAAGCTTCAAGGAATGGACTTGCATCCACCTCTCACAGATCAAATGAACTCCAGATAAGTACCCCTGTCAACCAACAGCCTAAATTTCCCCACCTACTGCCTATTCCTGAAGGTGGGGTCTTTCAACCTCTTCCCCTTGTCTTGGGACTCCTCTCCCCCAACTGCCAGGAGTGTGGGCCTGGACGTTTCAAATGTACACCCAAAATAAAAAATTTTTCCTAAACTCCTTAACTTTATCTTCTGCCCCTAATATATATCTATTCCAGTAACCTGCCAGTTTCTAGTGTTCCCTCAAAATCTGCATCCTGGACAGCTTCAGAGAGCCTAGCCCCAGGACTTGGCAAGCATCCTAGCTTTCTTGGGTCCCCAAAGATGTTGGCCCCCCCAGACAGCAGGAAGCAGTCTAAAGAGCATGGTGGCCCCATTCCTGCCTCACCATTTATAATAAACAAAAGGGAGAAATGTTAGTCCCAGCCGACCTTCAAGGACCCAGTGACAGCAGTTACATCATCACCAGTCGCCAAATCAGACACAAGTACTCTTTAAAAGGGGCTATGTACCATCACAGCCTGCTTTCTTGCTCTATCTGTGTCTCTGTCTCTCTTTCTTGTCTTGCTCTGAGGTGGCCTTTTGCCCCCCACCCCAATAAATCTCTTCAATGGGATCTATCACATGATGTGGTCACTGTATAAACCCTAACAGTTACCAAAACTGGCCTCAAACACAATGTGTAGCCAAGGTTGGCCTTGTGCCTCTGGTCCTCCAGCCTCTATTCCGAACTGCTGAGATCACATGCTTGGCTTGCACCTGAGTGTATTAAAGTAGCCCCCCAACTGTGGAGATCACAGGTATGGCTCACCATGCTTGGTCCAGTCAGCTGAATTTTAAAAAACCAAGACATTTTTAAATTTACAAGTGCCAGAAAATAGTATTTCCTGTGTTGCACAGAGAAACATGTGAATAAATCAACAGTGACTTGGCAAGAGAATTTATTCCTGTGCAGGAGTGTGGAGAGCTGTCCAAAGCAAGAAACCAAGCACGCCAGGGCAGAAAGTTCACTTACTTTTATTTTAACATCATCAGAGGGGCGGGGCTTCACAATCTGACATAATTGGCTAATTCATAATCTTTGGAAGGCATTGGGGTGTGACAGCCAAACCTCAGGAATATTCAGAGTTTGGGCAAATAGGCAAGTAAACAAGAGTTTCATTTGGGGAGGTTCGTGAACTATTGATCAAAAGGGTGTGCTGGAGAAGAGGGACAGACCATGGCAGGAAGTGCATTTGGTTTTTATTCTAACTATAGAATAAAGACAATATCCTAGCCTATAGTCTCTACTACAAGTTGTCAGAACTATGTGAAAAGTCAGAACTGTGTGGAAAGTCTTTTCAGGAGACAGACTCCCCTCTGGCTGACAGAAGGCTTTAGCCTTTTCTTTCTCTCAGCATGAAATTCCTGGAGAAATTTTAATTTCTTGGGGCCCATTGTTGCAACAGCCCATAACCAAGGGGAGGGGCATAGTGTCTCTTTAGAATATCTTCATTCCTACTGGAATGTTTACAAAAGGAGATTGATTCAACTTGGCCACTCTAGGAACATATTAAGGAGCCCAGTTGTACAGGATCAGGTTAGATATTAACAGGCCTAGAGGTCACTGCAGATGAATCTAAATGGCTAAATGGTTAGATGGCTAAAGTTATATTTTAAGTTTAAATTACTGTGCTTGGGAGACCTATAAAACAAAAATGCCTCTAACCTGTAAACCCACTTGCCCAAGGACCAATGACTTCCTGGAACATTGGAGGCTGTTGTTCATGTAAGAGAACAAGCCACATGTTTACACTTCTGTAAACAAGCTTGGTTGCTGTAACCAAACTTTTAAATTATTATTTATCACTTATTTATTACTAAGTTCACTTATAACAAACACCAACAATTTCTTAACTATTAATCCTATAAACTCTTACAACCCCTTTAACCTATCCACTAAACCTATTGATAATTATTTTTCTAACCTTTTAGAATGATACAGTCTCTGGGGCAGGTCCTCAGTCGTCAGGAACACAGTCTTTGTTGTAGATTCTTTAACGCACTTAGCAGTCCTTTTTCTGGATCTCTCAGATGCAGGTTCGTCAGGGTAAGTTGGTTATTGCAGTCTCACCTTAAATAAGGCTTCATGCTTTCTTCTCTGTGGGAGACCCCTGCCATCTGCAGGCCAACTTACTTCTTTTGAATCAGGAACTCAGCTGCTCTGCCTCAGTCCTTAAAGCCAGGCACAATTTCCTTTAGGCCACTGTTCAGACAGATCAAACCCCTCTAGGCAAAAGCTGAGCCACAGGGTTTAGTCCTTGGCCTTTTGGTGTCTTGCTCAGGCTTTATTTGCTCACCAGCCTCTTTCTGCTTCAGGGAAATCTGGCCATCAAATGATGGCCAGCACTTTTTTCAACAGGACTCTTGGAGCTCTCTAGCATCAGGAGCCTCTTCCCTTTCTGGGCTCCATGCACTGTCCTTAAATAGGAGGAACTCTGTTTCAGCTTAATTTGGGCTCCGCCCACTTAGCAGCTGAAAACAATGTCAGGCCAGATACTTTGTTTCTTCAAGTCCATTGAGTCTTTCCTGTTTTCCTGACTTCAACCTTGTTTTTCAGTCTATTGAGTATTTCCTGTTTTTCCTGACTTCAACCTTGTTTTTCAGTCTATTAAGTCTCCTGTTTGTTTCCTGTTTTTAGTCCACATGCTGATAATGCTCTTTATGCCCCAAATTAAGAGACAGTATCAGAAACCCCTATATATTTTCTAAATCTAATTTATCTAACCCCTACAGGTTGCTCCAGCTGCACAGGTTGTGCTTGATCACATGTAGGCAGGAAGTATGTCAGAATTATGTTTGCACTGCATTAGGTGAAAGCAGGAAGTACTTAGCCTTGTGGGTTTTGCCTTTATAAGCCCCTGGCTAATGTAATTTGGTACCATATTCTGGGAATCCCAGGCATGGACCTGTGCCCATTGTCCTAGCCAGTACTTAATAAAGTTTGCTTCAAAAATTGTGGTAGTGAAGTTGGGCATGGTGGCGCATGCCTTTAATCCTAGCACTCAGGAATCAGAGGCAGAAGGATCTCTATGAGTTCAAGGCGAGCCTGCTCTATAAAGTGAGTCCAGGACAGTCAGAGATACACACAGAAAAACCTGCCTCAATATATATATATATGGTAGTGGTTTTATTCCTTTTTAAAATTTATTAAGTATAGTTTTCTGTCTGCATTTATGCTACAGGCCAGAAGAGAGCACCAGATCTCATTACAAATGGTTATGAGCCACCATGTGGTTGCTGGGAATTGAACTCAGGACCTCTGGAAGAGTAGTCAGTGCTTTTAACCACTGAGCCATCTCTCTAGCCCCAGTGGTTTTATTCTTGCCCAAGGAGGTTAACAGACCCTTCACTCAGAATTAAGAACTGAAACTCAAGCCCCTGATTACTGGTCAAAAGAAAGGGATTTGAGTACTGGGTCTGGCCCCTAAGATTATCCGGATGTGTCCCAGATGTGCCTGTTATAACAGGCCCCAGACCTTAGCACCACTGGCTCTATGATGGAAGTACAATTCAGACTGTAAAAATTCAGGACGTAGTCAGCACCACCTGCCAAAACTAAAACAAAGACCTAATCTATCAAGTCCATAGTTCCTGGAAATACTATAAACTACTAACCTTGCTTTTTGGCTTCTGTAGTTCTGCTTCTAACTAACTGTTCTTGTCAACTGAAGTGTGTCAACCCAGAATATGCATTTTTGTGCTTAAAAGCTCACCCTTAGAAAGGCTTGGTGAGGAGGCGGGGGTGGTGGCACACGCTTTAATCCCAGCACTTGGGAGGCAGAGGCAGGCAGATCACTGTGAGTTCCAGGCTAATAAAGGCTTTCTATTGGCTCGAACTGTGTCTGAGAAGTCTTCTCTGGTGGACACCTCACAACATCCGTCAGCTACCTCGACAGAAAGACGCTCCTCAAGAAGCTGTGTGATCTAGACTATGAAAACAGTACAGAGACTACCTAACGTGTACACCAACACAATAGTCTCTGTAGCCATCCCTGAGAGTGTCCCAGTTTTCTTTGTAATAAGTCATACCTGTCTTCTACACTACCTTCTGTAGCTCATCAGAACCTTTGGATAGAGATCCCTAGAGCTGAGCAGAGACCAAATAAGAGGCTGATGACATCTTTTTTGATGTGTTTGTTTGCTTGAGAGACCGAGAGTTTTCTTATGTGGCTCTGGCTGTCCTTTAGCTCTAGAACCTCCCACATCAGCTTCATCAGTGCAGGGATTGTAGGCCCAGGCTGCCACACAGGGTTCCAGTCACCTCTTCTGGAGAGCATCCTTCTAAAAGACTATACTTCCCAGCTTCCCTTGCAGTTAGGCAAGGCCGCCTGGAAGGGAGGAACTATGGAAAGAGATATAGTGTACATGTGGTAGTCATTTCTGCCCCTGTAAGGGGCTGGATCTTATCTTCTTCTATAGGCATTTTGATCATTCACACACCTGGATGATGACATGCCCCTCATCATGTATAAACATGGTCCCACCTAACATCAGATCAAACCTTTTTTCCTTCATTTGTTTCTCTACAGCTGCCTTAAATAACCTAACATAATGGTGCCAAAACCTAGTGTCTTCGTTAGGGTTTTCATTGTTATGAAGAGACACCATGACCACAGCAATTCTTATAAAAGAAAACATGTAACGGAGGCTGGCTTACAGTTGAGAGGTTTAGTCCATTGTCACCATGACAGAGAGCACGGCAGCATGCAGACAGACAAGCTTGGAGGGAGAGACCAATTTTTATCTCCCATCATATAGTATTCCATACAGTTGCCAAGTTTAAGCTTGAAGCAAGTAAAACAAAACCAAATTTAAGTTTAAAGTTTGTTTGCAAAATAATATTCAAAATCAGGTATATTTTAAAAATTGGCTGTGAAAGATTGAATCTTTGAGTAAAATGGGTTAAATTTACAATATACCTGCATGACAGGATGTCTCCAGGTCCACATAGTTCCCTTGGATGGTGCACAATCCCACCAGAGTATGGTACACACTAGCCTCATTACAGGACGAGGATCCATGGAAAAGGCTTCTGCCTCCAGCTCTGACTGTAGAGGTCTGACCAGCTCTGGCTAAACCAGAAAACCCCCCTCCTTCCTCCTTATATACAGAAAAGATAAATTATTCTTGATAGAGTGATGGATTCTTTTGGACAGTGGATGATTTCAGAGTCTGCACCCACTTCCTAAATGTCTCAAACAACAGAGAGCCAAATAACAATTACCCTGCCCTCAATGCCTCCGGAACTGACATATGAAGATGCTGTGAACAGGGCAACCTTGTACCTAAGTCTACCACCTCACTGATAGGGGACCTGCATGATAGTTCAATTGTTCATGTCCCTTACCCTAGCATTCAGTTCTTCCTCTAAGCACAAGCTATTTCCACAGTCCATACTCTAGTCATCCATATTCCCTGGTCAAAGGAAGCTGTGAGAGACATCAGCCTCACATCCTTGGAAAGTTATTCAGAATACCCAACTGTCTTTGACAGTTGCTCCTGTGTCTGTAGAGTCAACAAACGAGTCTATTAAGTGACATCCCAAGCCCTCGGATTCTTCAGGAGGAGATGACTTAGATGACGGAGATTCTCTCCGACTTGTGCTCACCTGTGACTTTGAGAACATAATCTAGTCTCAGATAGAGAGCTCCTGGGCCAGCGCCTCACTCTTATCTTGAAGCCTACAAGGAGTCTAAGGGCTTTGGCACTGAAGCAGTTGTTAGTTTTAACCAGTACTTTAAACTAAAGCCTGGGGTCACTGCAATGAAAATGTCTCAGTCAAAAAGAGACATGGTGGTTCTCCAGGAACTGAGCCATGCTTGTGAATGTTTCCTAAGAAATTCCAAAAGCCAGCATTTGTTAAAATTCATTTAATTTTATTATCTTGCTTTACAATTTATGTCTTTAAATAGTCATCTATTTGTAAACAGAATGAGGTTAACAAATATGCCTACTGGGGCTGGAGAGATGGCTCAATGGTTAAGAGCACTGACTGCTCTTCCAAAGAAAAAGGGTTCAAATCCCAGCATCCACCTGACAGTTGGAAACTGTCTGTAATGGTTGGGTGTGGCAGCACATGCCTTTAATCCCACCACTTGGGAGGCAGAGGCAGGCAGATCTCTGTGAGTTCAGGGCCAACTTGCTCTACAGTGAGTTCCACGACAGCCAGGACTACACAGAGAAACCCTATTTCAAAAGAAAGAAAGAGAAAGAGAGAGAGAAAGAGAGAGAGAGAGAGAGAGAGAGAGAGAGAGAGAGAAAGAAAGAAGGGCTGGAGAGATGGCTCAGAGGTTAAGAGCACCAGCTGCTCTTCCAGAGGTCCTGGGTTCAATTCCCAGCAACCACATGGTGGATAAGAACCATCTGTAATGAGATCTGGTGCCCTCTTCTGGTCGGTAGGTATACATGCAGACAGAACACTGTATACATAACAAATAAATAAATATAAAAAAAAGAAAGATGCTTACTGCTGTCCATATGTGATAACCTAGAGATTTATAGAGAATCAGCTTTAGCCTTCTTTGTTAATTCAGTCTATGTTGCATGTAAAGAATTTATTACAGATTTGACATGACTGATTGTTTTCATCTTTTAACTTTTGGTTTAGTGCATGGAATGAAAATGTAGAAAAAATTAAAAGGTTATGTTAACAGGATTAATTGTAGAAAACCTTGTAAAATTAATCATTTACTCTTGACACGGCAGTCATCAAGTTGCACAGTAATTCAGACTGTTCTAGGGAAGTGCACATGAGGGAGAAGCAAGGCAGACACTGTCTCGGGGAGAGTAATTTGTTAACTGAAGATTGAGAATAATTTATTTTGGGGGAATACAATTTAGAATTAAACTGTCTCTTTACATAGCTTACTAATATAAAATATATCTCTGGGCTGGGCAGTGATGGCGCACAACTTTAATCCCAGCACTCGGGAGGCAGAGGCAGGTGGAACTCTGAGTTCAAGCCAGCCTAGTCTACAGAGTGAGTCCAGGACAGCCAGGGCTACAAAGAGAAACCCTGTCTCAAAAAAAATTATACACATATGTATGTACATGTGTGTATATTGTATAATCCTGGAATATAAGTAGAGCAGTTTAATGTATTGTCATGTTTTCAAATACTAAATATAGTCATGTAAAGTAATAGGTCCAATTAAATATTTTTGTACCTTATCAAATTGTTTCTAACCAAAAATTGTGTTTTACTTGAGATACTCTGTCTTCGTTCATTAAATAATAGCTGGTATTGTTAATATTTGAAACACATGTAAAAGTTCATTACATATAAAAGCAAGGAATATCACTTAGACAATTTCTGTTCAGATTCATTCCTTGGATGCTGACTTTACCTGACTGTTTTTAAACAGCTTCAGCTGCATATTCCTTAAGCAGGAGTCTGATGTAACAAACATCTGCTTACACTTTCCTTGTCCTTCTACCAAGCTCTGGTACATGGTCCAGCCGGTTGTACAATTGCATTTAACTCACATTAATCTTGATGTACAAGTTTTCCTTATATAACTTGTCTCTTAATATTCCCCCAAAGTTGTAGCGTTTTTACCTCCTGACTTAGGTTCTGGATCTTTGCCAGCTGTTAAGCTTTATCATGGCCCCCTGGATGGACCTTCTTTTGAGGCACTCTAACTGCTCCCCTCATTGCCCTTCTGTCAGCATGAGGCAGTTACCAAGAGATCAACACCCAAACCTCTAAAAGCAGCTCAGGTGACCTCTAAAAGGGGACTAATGGGCCATGAGCCGTCCAACTCATCTCTCTTCTTGGCTCCTGGACATGGTTTTGGGGACTCAGAACCAAACAGCTAGGCTGGACGTCTTTTGCATCAATTAACCTGTCTCACCAGCTCGAAGCAGCTTCACATCCTTCAGGGCCAGCTCGACTGCTTTACTGATGTCGTACTTCAAGATCTGTGCCCTTCTCCAGGAACAATACTGCTCTCATGCCAACACATCCTAACTGGTTTGAGATGATGCTTAGAGACGGGGGCCAGACAAAGACTCAGCCACAACCCTCCCCCATGTATGGGATTCTGGCTCCTCCCACTCTGGCTCCTCCCCTTGATCACTTCACTCCTTACTATCCTCATACTTATGTTTTTTACCCTGTCTTTTAAATATTTTACTTACTGATCTTCACTCTACACCCAAAAACAAAATGTTCCACACAAGCTCTCCTTGGTAGTTCTCACCCTACAACAGCTCCATTTGTTCTGATACATCTGCAAAAAGACCTTTTAGATGCTGTGGAGAAACCCTGGCTAAACAGGACCTTTATTTCTTTCACCACAGGCCAGATACAATTCTTCACATTAGTTCTCTGTTTTCTCCTGTCCCTTCCTTTGATGCTCAATAACTCCCTGCTACTTCTGCTAGCTCGTTTTAGTGCAGCAGTCCTAGGAACAGAACCAGTCCCTGTCATCCTCAATCAACTCTATGCCCACTTTCTCTCCCTCCCTATTCCTGAACCTTACTGGGGGAGTCTCTCAATTTTTACTTTGTAAGAAAAATCATCTGCTTACGTCCCTCTAATAATTATTTTACAAGGCCAGGTTTCTTGCAGAAAGGACTTTTGGGGGGGCAGTATATGCAGAGCTGGGGTTTATTAACAGACACTTTAACATACATCTTAAACAGAAGGGTTAATACACAGCGCTGTTCAGGGAGAGAATATGGCACACCCACACACGGGTATGGGCTTCCAAAGGGAAAACAGTGCCTTATCATCTTTATAATGGCAGTATGTTACCCTGTGGCTTTCTAAGTTACCTTCCTCAAAGGGCGTAGTTTACAACAGGGTATAAAGGTTAAAGACTTTGTAAGGCTGGGGAGAGGGCTCAGTGGGTATTTGTTGTGAAAGCAGGAAGAAATGACCTTGGATCCGTTGGCAAGTGTACCTGCCATCTCAGTGCCGGAAGGTGGAAACAGGAAGAGTCCTAGAGCTCTCTAGCCAGCCAGTTTGCCAACCACTGAGTGCCAAGTGCAGTGAGAGATCCTGTCTTAGAACAACAACAATAATGTGGAGAGAAAATGGCAAAGAAACTTAAACTTCTGGCCTTCACAGGTGCATGTACAAACACACACACACACACACACACACACACACACACACACAGGAATTTTACTTTACAATGTTATAAGGAGGATTTATGAAGTGCATCATTTAGATTTAAGAATGAGAAGAGAGTACTAAAAACTCAAAGTTATAGGTCATTTTGTCCCTAAGCATTCACACTTCATTTTTGTCTTTAATATCTTTCATTGAGATGCCTTTAGGAAAACATGAATCATCTCAGTAGGCAACATTGACCTTATCTTAGTGACTGAGGTAATTATAATGATTTAAAGGGAGGAAATATACAATGAGTTACACATGACAGAGCCCAGGAGACCCATAAGTACTGAAGTAATCCTAGTGTTTTTCCCATAACAGGTTTATCACATCTAATATCCCCAGTTTCTGGGAATGTCATCATTTCAATATCTGTGAGCTTGAGGGACTGAAGTACAACTTGTGAGTCATGCCAAGCAGGCAACTATTTGCCCAAGGGCCTAATAAGCATCCCACTGCCTTTCTATAGCAACTTGAGGTCATACAAATGTCCACTCTGTAACCTTCACTTTTAGAAGTTCAATCTTCTGGGACAAATGATCACTCAATTTGTTCCTGACATTGGAAAGAAGTTGCAAAAACTGTCACTAGGACCTGAGGCTCCCATCAATGGCCTACCACATAGAACAAAATCTGTTTTCTTTTGTTGTTGTTTTGTTTTTCCAAACAGGGTTTCTCTGTGTAACAGGCTCTGGCTATCCTGGAACTCACTTTGTAGACCAGGCTGGCCTCAAACTCACAGAGATCTGCCTGCCTCTGCCTCCTGAGTGCTGGGATTAAAGGCATGCACCACCATGCCCGGCAAAATCTGTTTTCTGTAGCCAGGATATAGAGAAACAACAGAGGGACTGAAAGGAAGCCAAAGTGTGTGTGTGAGAGAGAGAGAGAATGTTCCACCACATCGGGCTATGATGTCGTCTGTGGTTGAGATAGGTGGTGAGCCTATTAGTTTTTGAACTTTATACTTAGCTGAGTAGGAGGGTAGAAGGCAGCTTAACTCCATGTGTCTTGATCATCACCTAAGGTCTGAGGGTTAGTTAGAATGAAGATCCTAAATCCCTCTCCACCTCATTTCATCCAGAAGTAGTCAGATTGACTCAAAACCCATCTCCTGTTGGGTACGATACAGGTTGGACATGCCTGAAAAGTGATCAAAGGGTCTCAGTTCTTAAAGGCTGATTGTCAAGTAGCTATTTAGATATTAGCAGGGTTGAAGGTCATGGAGCTGGACCCCTCCCTCAATATCAGCAGCTTATGAAATCAGGAACTCAAACTTCAGAACTCTGATTACTGGTCTGAATAAAGTATGTCTGGCCCTGCATGGAGACGTGATGTGCTGACCTGCCCAGGAAGCTATGATAAGATTACTGTCTAGCCAGAGGCTTCCTAATAAAAGAACAAAGACATACCATTGTTGTCTGCCCCTGCCCCCAAGAGTCAACCCACGTGGATTTGTCAATCACCTGGACAGGGAAATGCTCTTTTGGTTTAAAGGCTTTAAAAATAATAAAATGTAGGTCACACAATGTTCTCTTCAGCCATTTGGTCCTTCTCACCTGGACTGGAGAGTGTTCCAGTTCAGTTTTGTAATAAGCTATCTTCCACCCTGCTTTCTTATGTGCCTCACCTCTAGTTCTTTTGATAGTAATCACAAGACTGGAAACCAAGCCAAGTCCAAATGAAGACCATGATGGCACAGTAACCCTACATTCATCTTCCTGACACTGACATGAGGTTTGGAGGAGAATTGGGGCATAGAGCAAGACATATGTAGTGCTGGTCAAGGTGTGCGGCATCAACGGCCTCAGCTCTCACCCTGAAAGGTGGTCCTAAGAAGTCCTTATTGCTGGAAGGATTTGTCTGGGATAGGCCACCCATAAGTAGGTAATGGTAAAAGGTAGAGAAGAGCGGGGTGTGGTGGTGCACACTTTAATTCCACCACTCAGGAAGCGGAGGCAGGCAGATCACTCCAAGTTCGAGGCCAGCCTGGTCTTCAAAGTGAGTCCAGGATAGCCAGGCCTACGCAGAGAGACCCTGTCTGGAAAAACTTAAAAAAAAAAAAAAAAAGTAGAGAAAACAACAAATAAAGAGATCCAATGGTCTCCTTGTCTTTGGGGGTTTTTGTGTTTCGGTTTTTTTTTTCCCCTGCTGTTATGATAAAATGCCCTGACAAAAACAACTCAGAGGACAAAGGGTTTATTTCAGTTGCTGTTTAAGAGGACAATAATGGCACGGAAGCTAAGGTAGCAGGAGCCAGAAGCAGGTCACATTGAATCCACAATCAGGAAGCAGAAAGCAGTGACCATTTGCTCAGCTCACTTTCTCTCTTTTTTTTTTTAAATATTTTTGGTTTTTTGAGACAGGGTTTCTCAGCTGTTGTGGACTCACTCTGTAGACCAGGCTGCCCTGGAACTCACAGAGATCTGCCTGCCTCTGCCTCCCAAGTGCTGGGATTAAAGGCATGGGCCACCACCGCCCAGCTCACTTTCTCCTTTATATAGTACAAGAGCCCATCCCAGGGAATGGTGCCAGGCACAATGAGTGGGCATTTCTATCTCAATGAGCCTAGTCAAGGTCATCCCTACAGGCATGTCCTCATAGATGTGCTCAGAGCCTAGGTAATTCCAGATCCTAGTAAGTTCACAATTAACAAACACTAATCGTCTATCTTTGGTCCTGATGTAAAGTTTAGGTTTTAAACAGAGGATGAGAAGTATACATAACCAATCGGTCTTGGTCAAGGTATATCCCAGCCACCAATGACCCATCCTTGTCTTTGTTTCAGTCTCTCCAGCAAGGTAGTCTGGCAAGTAATAATTATGTAAATTTTCTGACAGACAATTTCCTCTATGGACTTCTGCCTTTTCATTCTCCCAGTATGCGACTCCTGGGGACATTTCTATTGTTTCAAGTGAAGCCAAATGGAAAGCAAGGTCTTGGGAAGCCAAGCAGTACTAGAAATTGGATAACTAGGCTTGACCAAGCCTGCTTAATTAGGCATAGCTCTCCCCTTACTCCAATTTATTCCAATATCTAAAGCTAAAACTAGTATCAGTGCCCTA
>CAJQZJ010026844.1:2405809-2488814 GCA_907164525.1 Lophiomys imhausi
TTTGTATGTTTATGTGTGTACATATTTGTACTCTTGTGTACAGAAGCATATGCCTTAGTCCTAGGATTACAAGTGTGTGCCACCATGCCTGATTCATAGGTGCTAAGAAACGAACCCAGGGCTTCCTGCATGCTAGGCAAACTCTACCAACAGAGTCACACCCTCAGCTACCTGTTTTCATAATGGTGCTTTTGAATCTGAAGTTCTTGTTCTTTTTACTAATGACTGGTTTGTTTTTTGTTTCTCTTAGAAGAGTAAAAGCCGAAGGTGAGTTAAAAAAAAAAAAGAAAAGAAGAAGAAAAAAAGCCATAAGAGGTTGGGGAATAAGGATCTATTTTTTGTTGTTGTTTTACTTTTTTGGTTTAAAATATGTATGTATATATGTATGTGTGCTCAGTAGTTAAAAGCTTGCTCCTTTTCTAGAAGACCTGAGTTTGGTTCCCAGAACCCACGTCTGATGGATCTCAGCTGCCTATAATCGAGTCCAGAGAACCCAATGGCCTCTTTTGGCCTCTGTGGGCACACACAGGTGGCACACATACGCATAAATAAAACTTTATAAGTAAAAGCATGAGGACTTTTCCATATACATTTCCCAATATACATATTTAACATATATATTGTGTGTGTGTGTGTCCTGTCTTCATGCACACCAGAAGAGGGAATCAGGTTCCATTGTAGATGGTTGTGATCCTCTGAGTGGTTCCTGGGAATTGAACTCAGGATCCTGGAAGGGCAGCTAATGCTCTTAACTGCTGAGCCATCTCTCCAGCTCCTTACTTTTTTGCTTTTGTATGTATCTAGAACACTTCCAAGGAAGGTGTTCTTCAATGTATGCCTACATAAACATTCTTCAATTCCTACTCTCAGTAGATTTCAGTGACTTTCCAAAACCTCTTTTCACTTTTAAAGAGAAATTCTCACTCCATAGCTCAGGCTAGTCTCAAACTCAGGGCATCTTCCTGCCTCAGCCTCCTAGACACCTTTGTTTCTAAAAACTTAAAAAATTTTCATTTTGTACTTGCCTATTTTCTAAAAAATACATAGTTATATATTATTACTAGTGAAGAGGACAAAAACCCTCTTAATTGGCATTCTTTTTACTAGATTGGCAGAACACACAGTTAGCTGGTTTGGCTGCACAATAGTTCCCTTTGATTTCACATATCAAGGGCCGGCAACCAATTGCTCTTATATTACCTGTGGTCAGATTCAGCAGTGGCTTCAAAAGTGATCCACAGAATGGCAGGCACTCTTGTTTACCCTGCTTTTTATCTCCTTAGTATATGTTATTTACTTTGGAAACAGCAACCATCAAACAGGCTCTGTCAATGTAACTACACTCTACCTTGGCTGAACATGGCAGACTTCAGGTCTTAGCCACTAAGGTCATACTAAGATTTCCAAAGGCTGAGAGAGTTCTAGCCTCACCCCTACTAAACCTGAGACCTCATCTTACCTCTGGGAATTGGAAGGGTAAACAGTGGCTCTAGAGTCCTGAAGAGTTGGACTTAAAAACTCTGCTCTGGTTTTGAGTCACAGATGAATCAGGTATGGTGGTGTATGCAGGAAGACTGCAAGTTCCAGGCCAGCTTGGGCTGCAGGGTGAAATCATAAAAACAAAAAACAAAACAAAATGTCCATGTGTCCCCCCCAATCTCCACCCCAAGAGACAACTTGGTTACCAACAGAAAGGGAACTAAGTAAAATTAGGTGTCTCCCAATACAATGCACTAGAAAGACCACAGCTTCATTTACATAACACTCCTGCCCCAAATGCTTCATCTGTTACAGGAGTTCAACTCACAGCCTATTGGCCACACGCTACCATCCTTTGGCTATGAATGTGGCCCCAACACAACACAAAACAAATATTATGAGTAATGGCTGCTGAGAGAGGGGAGTTATTTTTCTTCAGGGGTGTATAGCCATGGGTACATTGCCCATGATCCTGTACTTAACCCCACACCCATGTACATATAAGCAAACCTAATTAAACTCACGGGATTATGAAAGGGAGGGATGAAAATAGGAGGGAGACACCCTGCCCCTCACATGCTGCAGCACCCATGAAAACAGACTCTGCCCCTTACCTAGGTAGCACAGTAGAACTGGCCCTGGATGAGGAGATTGTAGGCCCAGAACTAGGGCTTTGAGTTGGCCCACACAGAGGAAGTAGGAGGAGGACAAGAGGTATACATTATATACATACATAAAATTGTTAGGAATAAATTTAAAAATAAATGAAAATATATAATTTTGATCTGTATGTTCATACATATGGCTCAAGGTCACTTTGAGCATACCTTTATGTGAGCACTGAGACAGCTTCACATTTTATTTTAACCTGTAATCTAGTGCCTGTCCTTCATACATCATCATACGCACCTAGAGTCATGAGTGACATTACTGAGACACACTTAGCAGATGTCGCTCCAGTGGCCTCAAGTGGTAGTGCCAGTTCACATTCTTTACTATTATACAACTTAAAAATTGTAAATAAATAAAGCATTTTTATTTTTAGAGACAAGGTTTCTCTGTGTAGCCCTGGCTGTCCTGGACTCACTTTGTAGACCACACTGGCCTGGAACTCACAGAGATCCGCCTGCCTCTGCCTCCCAGTGCTAGGATTAAAGGCGTGTGCCACTACCGCCTGGCATAAAGCAGTTTTTTTATGTTGACTCAATTGCATAAGTTTTCATGAGCTTTGTAGAGGACAACACTGTGGTGCAATATCAAAAGCTTGGACTCACCTGATAAACCTTATTATGAAGAAACAATTAAGCAAGCTCCAATTAGTGAGCATTTTGCAAAAGAACTGTGTGCTTTGAAAAATACCAATAGCACCAAGGAAAATAAGCAGCTAAGAGACTATCCTAAGTACAGACTAGACAGGATTGAATTTTAGGTGGAAAAAGTTTCTGTGAAAATAGTATTATCTAGGCATGATAGCACATGTCTATAATCCCAGTACTTGGGAGGTTGAGGCAGGAAGACTGCCATGAGTTTGAGACTAGCTTGGGTTTGTAGGGACCCCCTGAGTCAGCTCAAGACACCCAAAGACTAAGTTCTCAGAATAAAGGAGATTTATTTGCCCCAGAGGGATAGAGGGCAGGGATAAGGGACAAAGACAGGAGATAGAGGAAAAGGAGGAGGAGAAGTGAACAAAGGAGAGGGGGGAAAGGGACAAGGGAGAAGGGGAAGGGATATTTTCCAGGGAGGTGGGACAACGAAGAACTAACTCTGGATAGAGAGCAGACAGACAAGCCTCAGGCAAATAGTGGATTATAAAGATAAAAGGGGAGACCCCTTGTTACGATGAGGTGTTTATTTTTAGTTGGGCATGTTAATTAGGTGACCCAAAGGGGGATTTTGATTGCTACACTTCAATACTTTGATAGCTGGACCTTGGTAATCAGTCATAGGAAGAGAAGTGGCCAAATAAGAGAATGGACCTTGGTGGCTAGATTCAGAATGGTTAGAATATAATCTAACAGTTTTTAGAAAGGTGGAGGGAATTGGGGAAAGGGCAGGGCCTCTGCCAGAACCATGTTTGCTGTGCTCAGACTGGCTAGAGTCCCTTCAGGGCTATATGGTTACTACAGAAAGGCCAGTGCTACATAGCAACACCATATCTCAAACTAACAAACAGAATAAAAATAAAACCATTGAAACAATTTAAATTTTGTTGTAAACTATGTCAACATTTGATTATAGATTTACACAGTTTGATTATTCAATTGAATAAAATGTAAATATTAATAGTATTGCATCAGTGCTAAATGTCTTGAATTTAATTGTTGTAGTGGAGTTGTATATGAGACTGTCCTCCTGCCCCTAGAGGCATTGCAGATGTGGCTGCAGTATCATAACTGAATCAGTGGGTGGCAGAGAGGAAAGAAGCTATGCCTACATTCAGTGTTCTGACCTATGAACATCTGAATGAATAGTAGTAGCCTAACATTTCTGGGAAAAAATCAAGCTGGAGACCAACACCAGTTAGGCACCATGGGGCACAGACAGAGGCTAGCTGTGATGACCATCAGTCCAGCACTAGGCAAGCACCAGATCAGCTCCCAGGACAGGAAGCAAGCCAGAGACTAGAACAAACCTGTCTGGTCCTGGATGTGGGGGTTGTGGGTGAGCCAGCCCTGAGGGAGTGAGTGTGGGAGAGACAGCCTTTTGTATGCTTTGGGGAGGTGTTGTTGAGGAGAGATCACCTCCCTTTTGCCTTTACCACCAGTGGTGGACAGGAGATCTGGCCCCTATATAGTCACAAGAGCAGGAGAGCTGTCCCTGCCCCTCACATGATCCAGCACTCAGGACAATAGGCTCTGTACCTTACCTAGGTAGCACAGTAGAACTGGCCCTGGATGAGGAGATTGCAGGCCCAGAACCAGGGCTTTGAGTTGGGCCCACACCAACATATACCTCATAGATGAACTGCTGGAATGCAAGAAGTCAGTTCCACAGACCCAAAACTACAGGATCTCCATGACACAGGATAACAACAGGATATCTGAGAGGAGTCCCAGTGAGGTTCCAGTATTGACAAAGTAGCAGAAGCCAGAGGCCTCATACTAGACCAAGGAATCATTATAATGAACATTTGCAAGCAAAAAAGTGTGGATAAAATGAAATATACATTGTTGGACACACTGAGACACACTACAGCTCCCACAATGAGTTTTTTTTTTTAATGTTGATAGAGGTTTCAAGGGTGGAAGGTGGGTCTGAGGGGAGGTGGGAGATGAGAGGGAACAGAGTGCATGATGTGAAATTCACAAAATAAAAAAACAATAAAAAAAAAAGGAGACTGTCTTGGGGAGCTGGAGAGATAGCTCAGCAATTAAAAACACTTGCTGCTCCTGTAGAAGACCTCAGTTCAATCCCCAGGAGCATAACAAATAACTTTTTAAAAAGCCCAAACTAAATAAAACCATGGGATTTGAGAGACAGGTTGACAATTAAGAGCATTTACTGTTCACAGTCGTCTATAACTCCAGATCCAGATGATCTGATACCCTCCTCTGGCCTCCTTGGGCCCCTGCACACAGGACATGCACTAACATGGATACACACATAACCTTTAGAAAGTTAAAAAAAAAAAAACCTGACTGAGTTTGTTTTTGTTTTCAAGACAGGGTTTCTCTGTGTATCCTTGGCTGTCCTGGACTCACTTTGTAGATCAGGTTGGCCTTGAACTCACAGAGATCCACCTGTCTCTGCCTCCTGAGTGCTGGGATTACAGGCATGTGCTACCACTCCTGACCCTGACTGAGTTTTGGAGAATGAATAAGGGTTAGCCCCACAGTGCACAGAAGTGTTCCAAGAAAAAAACATAGAAGTAAAGGCAATTCAGCCTCATGAACATATAAGTTAAACATGAGCTTTTGCTTCCATATGAATGAATTTCAAACCTCTAGTCAGTTTCTTGGTATCTGAGTTCAGTTACTGTGCCCTTCTTAGTTTGTTTCACTATCATGGAGATGATTAGGAGAATGTCATGCCTGAAAGACTTTTTGAGAAGACACTCACAGTTGTCTAGACTAAGGTGGAAACAAGGAAAATAACTAGGAAGTAAATAGATCAGGTGGACTTTTGCCAATCATTTATGGAAGAGGGAGGGAGTCAAGGCGAGGGTGCCGGCTAGTGCTTGCGCAGTGGCATTCACCGAAACAGGCAACACAAGAGGAATCACTGGCTTGGATGGTGATTGTTTTGGAGACGTTTTGCATGATGTGCCTGTCGTGACAAGTTTTAGGATATATTCCTCTAAGTTTAGGTGACAGCTTTGAGTTATAGGTAGGTTAGGAAGCATCAGCCTATGAATGAATAACTGAAGCCAGTAGAGAGGTGAAGTGAGCCGGATAAATGAAATCTGGTGCAAAACTTATGTCATGAGATAGAGTAAATGCCAGTACATTTAATGGCTGGTTAGAGAAAGGCCCTGGCAGAGGAGATTGAGAGGAAGCAGGCTTAGATTAGAGGCAGGAAGTACAGAATAGATTGGAGTTATTTCCAGCTGATTCGACTATGTCTTAACAAAGGAAAAGAGCGGCTAAACAAAGGTCTGGGGATTTTTATTAGCAAATAGCTATGTCTACATTTATCACAGGCAGTTTTGGAAGTGGAAACCAGTCTAGGAAGGAATGGGAATGGGGAAGAGGAGAGCGAATGCAGGTCACTCCAAAGACTAACAAGACGCGGCAGACAGGGAAGTTCCTGTAAGGACTCTCCCTGGTTGGGGCAGATGGACAAAACACCATCGTTTAACTGCTACTGGAAAGAAAAAGGTTGAAGTTATAGAGTAAGGCGATTTTAATTCAATTAGTTGATTGCGTACGTGTCTCATCAGCCGGGCCATCTTCCCTGGAGAACGCGCGAGTGGTGGCTCCATACATCCCGGCTTAACACAAGGCTTTAACATGCGGGGAGAACTTGAGTTCCAAACGTCTTTCCTCCAAAAGACACTCTGCAGACATCGCTGAACCTCAAAACCTCATCAAACACTTCTGAGCTACAACAAATTAACGGACCCTACGGCATCCTATTGTCAAAGCTACTACCTTCCAGGGCTCCGCCCCCAACCGTCCCAACCTAGCCCGGGGAACCCGCAGAGACTGAGCAGAGGCCCGCCTACTAGCTGGCTCCGCCCCTCTCGTTCTTTGTTTCGCCGGTCCGAAGATCTCGCGAGAGTTAGCCGGCAAATCCCGCGAGCACGGACCCTGGGCCAGCTCTGTGGCTCTCGCGGTGTTTGCGCGAGATTGCTTCCTTCCTTCTTACCCTGCCAGTCTGCCTGCCTTCCTCCCAATCTTCCCGGCCTGGCCTCCCCCTCCCCCGCCGGCCCCCTCCCCGCAGGGATAATATGGTCTCCGGCGATGGACTCCCCAAGTGCAGGTCAGTTCCTGGCCGCGGCCTTCTTGCTGGCGGCGTGCGCTGCCATCCGCCGTGGCCCTTGCTTTGCTTTTCTTACGGTCACCCGGGGGGCGCCCCGGGCCCTCGGGGCCGAGCCCGCGTCCCGCTCTTCAGCGGGGTGTTATTTCCTTCACTGGCCGGGGACCTCTGCTTGATGTTGGCAGCCTCCAGGCCCCATGTAGTAACTTCTGGGGCAGGGACAAGCCCACGTCTCCCTATACCCGTCCCCCTTTTGTGAGCATTGAGGTTTGGGAAGGCCTGGGTCCCTTGTTTGGGTTTCACGCTGCTGGTTGTTTGTTGCACTCAGCAGCCTGGTATTTCTCCCTCTTTGCTTCTGGAAGTGGACTGGCTGTCGAGGCTGAACGTCAGCCGGTTCCCATATTTTTTATTGCAGTCTCCTCCCCCATCCCTCCACAAAAGAAAAACACTATCCATTCTGAGTGCACTGTGCTTATCACTTCTGGTTTTGGAGGAAAATCTTAGCAGTGGTTAGGGGTCCCGCCCATCCACATAATGAGCCTGCACAATGAATCTTTCAACCCCAAGGTTGCCTTCACCCTTTCCACAGCACTGAGAGTGGGAGCATAGTCAATTAGTGCATAATTATAAGGTCATGTCTCGTAGGAGAATGTAACGTACCAGTTTATCTAGATATTTTGATGGTCTCTTTTTAAGAAACCTTGTTTAGTGTTGTAACTATCGTTGGATTGTTAATTGTCTTTTGATTCTTTTGAAAACCTAACAATGGTCTTCTCAAAGCCTTCTCTGTACTTAGGCAGTTTTCAGGGCGTGCCTTTCTGAATGGTTGTGCATCATTTAAACCGTTCTTATGGTCTCCGGCCAGGCACTTAACATATTTGTGATATTGAAAAGTCACCAGTGGGCATGGTGGCTCATGTCTGTAATCCCAGCATTCAGGAGACAGATGGAGATTGCCTCTAGTTGGAGGCCCTGCTGGGCTGCCCAGTGAGTTTAAGTCCAGTCTGGGGTACAGTGGTACACCTGGTTTCAACAAAGTAGTAAATTATCTTACTAGTTTTCTACTTGACACAGCAGAGTTGAAAAGTCTAACTCTTGAAAGAGTCACAGCTTAGAACTATACTGTTCCAGTGTGGTGGAGACTCACCTTGTGTCTATAGTGTGGGACAGTCAGCACTATCCTGTAGTCATAGTTGGCCACTTGTGGTTCATAGCTACCCAACTGTGTAATGCAAATATACAACATTTCCATCACTTCATAGAGTTCTGCTGAACAAATTTTTGGGTGTTTTGGTTTTTTTTTTCTTCTTCTTTGAATAAGGTACTTGGTAACTATTTAATCAAAGGTTTGCCCTTTTTTTTTTTCCTTCTTCTTCCAGGATACACCTTTGAGTACCTTATTGAAACATTAAGTGGCAATTCACATAAGAAGTTCTTCAATGTACTTAAACTTGGAGGCACCAAGTATGGTAATGTTGCTTTACATTTGTCTTGGGCTTTAGTTTCTAGTAATTACAATGCATTGGGCAAGCTGAGCTGAAGACATTTTAAACGTATTGTTATCATGTGGCAATAGGTACACCTACCCATGTTTCATATTTACAGATTTCTTTGGGACTTCTGGTTGAGGAAAATGGAAACCCATACCTTGATTTCTGCTTTAAAACTTTTAGTTAATTATATGGTCTTCCCCCCCCCCCATGAAACTCATATGTTTTTAGAAGAAAAAGCAATATTCTGTAGTGACTTAATGTGTATGTTAATTTTTTCAAGTGGTCAGTGCCTCTGGTTATTCTTTGTTTTGTTCTGCATTTGCTTTTTTGAGATAGGGTTTCTCTGTAGATCTTGGCTGTCCTGTCACTCTGTAGACCAGACTGGCCTCAAACTCAGAGATGTACCTGCTTCTGCCTCCCAACTGCTAAGATCAAAGGCATGAACCCCTAGTGCCTAGAGCCTCTGATTAATCTTTAAACATCTTTAAACAGGATCATCATCTGAGCTCGCTGATTTGAATTGTTTTTCACTACTAAGTGTGGTTCTCTTTACTCTTTGGTAAACCCTTTCATATTCCTAATCAGAGTCAAACCTTTCATTGGGTCCTCAGAATAGTGAATATGGTTAACCTCTTGGCCATTGGATGCGTGGAATCTTAACTTCGATTTTTAGTTGTCTTTTGTTTTGAGACAGGGTCTCATAAAGTGGCCCAGGTTGGCCTTGAACTGTCTGTCATTCCTGTCTCAGCCTCCTAAGTGCTGGAATTGAAAGAATGCTCCACCAAGCTCAGCTTTTGACTTAGTTGAAAGTTGAGTAAGTTTTCCAACCAGACCAAAGAACAGAAAACCTCTTTGGAAGAATGGTTGCTGGTGAATTTTTCTGTTAAAACTTTATGAAAAAATGCACGGCCAGCCTTCCACAGTTTGGAGAGGATTTTCTGTAATCCTGTTTTATTCTTCCTTTATAAGTAATGTAGATTTTTATTAATTTAAATATTCTAAACTGTCATGTACAGTGTGTCTGAACATTGTAAGACAATGTAGGTATTTTTCAATATCTTCGAAGATCTCTGTCTTAGATTGCTCTTCAAAAACAACTAATTCACTAGAATGACAGCTGTTGCCTTTATACCTTCTGTTGCAGTAATTTGTATTGATAAGAGAGATTGATTTTTTCTTGTACATTATGTCTTTCATTTATTTTATCCCTTAACTGATTATGATTATGTATTGGTTTTAGAAACTTGTTTAACGGGGCTGAAGAGATGGCTCAGTGGTTAAGAGCACTGACTGCTCTTCCAAAGGACCCTGGTACAAATCTCAGCACCCACATGGCAGTTCACAGCTGTCTATAATTGCTGGGCAGTGTTGGTGCACGCCTTTAATCCCAGCACTTGTGAGGCAGAAGCAGGTGGATCTCTGTGAGTTCAAGGCTAGCCTGGTCTACACAGTGAGTCCAGGACAGTCAAGGATACACAGAGGGACCCTGTCTCCAAAAAAAAAAAAAAAGAAAGAAAGAAAGAAAGAAAAGAAAAGAAAGTTGTTTACCAAAAAAGGGAGAAGGGTCATTTGCCATGGGGTGATGACTCGGTGGGTGAAGTGCTTGCCACATAAGCATGAGGACTTGTTCAGACCTCCAGTGCCCCACACAAAGTTCAGCACAGTCATGTGTAGCGTAAGTCCAGTTCTGGGAAGGCAGGGACAGGCAAGTCCTTGGCTCACTTGCCCAGCCATTCTAGCCAAATTGCAAGCTCTCTAGGTGAGAGACCCTATCTCTCTTAGCAAATAAAGTGGAGAACAGTAGTGAAAGACACCTAACATTGATCTCTACTGTACACACATGTACAGACAGGTTCACACATAAATAGACATATACAGAATGGATTTTTCATAAACTCTTTTCTTCAAAATAACTTGATTCTGTCTAGTTTCTGTTGCTGTGATAAGATACCATGACCAAGACAACTTATAGAAAAAAGTTTATCTGTGGCTTACAGTTTCAGAGGTTTAGATTCCACAACCATAACAGCAGGGAGCATGGCAGCAGCAGGCAAGCATAGTATTGGTGCAGTAGCTGAGAAGCTCATATCTTGAGACACAAACACAATTCAAAAAGAACACTGGGGCTGGCTCCAGTCTTTTGATTGTTTGTTTTTTGAGACAGGGTTTCTCTGTGTAACAGCTCTGGCTGTCCTGGATTCTCTTTGTAGACTGGAACTCACAAAGTTTCGCCTGCCTCTGTCTCCCAAGTGTGGGGATTAAAGACATGCGCCACCACGCCTTTTGAAACCTGGAAGCCTGTCCCCAGTGACATACCACAAGACTACTAATTCTTTCCAAACAGTTCCACTAACTGGGGACCATATTAAAGTATAAGAGCCTATGGGGGCCATTCTCATTTAAGCCATCACTGACCTCAAAGGATTTTTCCATTTGATTTGTTTTTGAGAAAGAGTCATGTAGCACAGCATATTCTGGAACTCACTATGTAGCTCAGGCTGTCCTCAAAATTCTGATTCTCCTGTCTCCATCTCCCAAGTACTGAGATTACAAGTGTGTGTCACCGCACATGGTTTAGACAGTGCTAGGGGTCCAACCCAGGGGCTCTTGCAATCTAAGTAACCACTTTACCAACTGCATTCCATCTTCATCCTTGTAAAAGGTTTTTTGTTTTACTCAATTTGAATGATTAATAAAAGACCATATGAAGGGATAGTTTTTTGTACTTCAGAATAGTTTTTATGTATAATTTATGGAAATGTGCCCACTTGGAGATGGCCTATAAACACAGAATAAGTAGAGAATTGAGTAATTGTAACATGAAAGGAGATGATTAATAATATTAAAGTTAATTAATCTCTAATGGAAGATAAGGTGTTATAGACATCTATGTGTAACATTTTCTTAGAATTACCAGTGTTATTTATTATAACCATTATAAATAAAATACCTTCAAAAACAGTTTAAGGTTTCTTGGTAAAGAAAAAAAGGTAGAATTGGTTTAGAATGAATGATAGGTAAGTCAGCCTATACCCTGTGCTTTGCTAACCTAATGCCCTTTTTTAGTCCTTAGACAAGGTGTAACACAATTTATTTCTGCCCCTCCCCTTTTAGTGCCATTTAATTTTTTTATTATTATTTTAAAATTTATTTTGGAAGAGTCCTATAACTCACAATTTGTTTGTTTGGTTGTGTTTTGTTTTGTTTTTTTGGAGACAAGGTTTCTCTGTGTAACGACACTGGCTGTCCTGGAACTCTCTGTAGACCAGGCTGGCCTCGAACTCACAGAAATCCACCTATCTCTGCCTCCCAAGTGCTGGGATTAAAGGCATGCATGCGCCACCACACCCAGCATTTACAACAGCTGTGAGCTACCATGTGGGTGCTGGGACCTCTGGAAGAGCAGCCAGTGCTCTTACCAGCTGAGCCATCTCTCCTGTCTGTCTCTGGTCATTTTATCTTTCACTTCTCAAATTTATATTCAGGGTATGGAAGTGGACACTTCTGAGTCTTTGACTATTTTGATCTGGCATAATTTCCCTTTTGGAAAACTGCTTTTCTAAAGTTCTGAGTTGTCTCTTTGGTACTTTTTACTATACTGACTAAAAATTTAAGAAATCTTGGTGACTGGCTTCTCTGAATTTAAAAATATGCACATTCTCAAGGCAGAGAACAGTCTCTGTTGTATGTAATAAAGCCTGCTTTCTGATGCAGTTGAATTGCCGTTGAACAAAGGGCTTGTGGATGGCAGTTAACCTCAAAATTAAAGTAAGCAGCATTATAAAAACATTAAGTTGTTAGTAATGGGGAAGACAATCAAGAGACTGGTTAGGGTAGAAATGCATTTTTTTAAAGCTAGTATGAAGCCTTGGGCCCTTTATTTTAGGTCATCTCATTATCATTATCATTTAACATTTTAGAAGAGTCCCCCCCCCCCCCCCCCCCAGACAGGATTTCTCTGTGTTACAGCTCTGGCCGTCCTAGACTCGCTTTGTAAACCAGGCTGGCCTCGAACTCACAAAGATCCTCCTGCCTCTGCCTCCTAAGCGCTGGGATTAAAGGAGTGCACCACCACCACCCGGTTTAGAAGAGATTTTTGTAGTTTATAAGAATTGCAAAAAAGATAAGGCCTACTTCACAAGTAAAATAGAAAGTCACTTTTTTTTTTTTTTTTTTTTGAGACAGGGTTTCCCTGGTAACAGAGCTCTGGCTGTTAGGGAACTCCTTTGTAGACCAGGCTGGCCTCGAATTCATAGATCCATCTGCCTCTGCCTTCCAAGTGCTGGGATTAAATGGGTGCACCCGGCAAAAGTCACATTTTTATGTACATATATAAAGCTTGAATATTCTTACAATAAAAATACAATGTGTATTGTCTTGTGACCTTTTTTTCACTTAATATATTATGCACATCTTTCCATGTCATTCAATACAAGTATTCCTGCTATCTGAATCTGCTTGGTTTCTGAATCAGCAAGGGTGAGTTCCAGTAGAAAGGACTAGCTGTACTTTGCTACAGCTTTTAATGACTACACATTAAATTTGTTATTAGCTTTCTCTAGTATATTCCCCCACCCCTGCAGATGGAACTTGGGGCCTTAATATGTATCAGGCAAGTGTGAAAACATTGGTTTGTATCCCTGGCTTCTAACACACTCACACACACAGACACACTCACAAACACAATTTTAATTAAAGCTATTGATACATAGTATTGTTTTGTTAAAAGTGTTCTGTTCCTTCCACCGTCATCAAATACTTTAAAAAAAATGCTTTTAGTATGTGCTGTCACAGTCTCCTGTGGGGTATAAAGAACAAATACTTTCATAGAAAATATGGTACAGTTTCCAAACATGCAAAGATAACAGAGGAAAAGTATAGTCTTATCAAAACCAAACAGAGACAGAGATTGTTTGCCATTTGAAGGCTGCCTGGCCTTTTAATTTCTGTTTGTTTTTTACTGTCTTCTATCTGTATAACTCACATTACTGGCTTTGACTAATTCCCAGTATGACCTCTCAACTATTCTTTGTGTATCTCTGGGTGACTTTTTCACCTATTGCTTTAGCTTAATTTGTTAGTTTTCCTTTGCTGTTCCAGTTATCCTGCTGGAAGGGGAAGTGTGTATTAGAGAATATAATCTTGTGTCTTCCTTGGACTCTGGAAAGGGTTATGGGTTGGGTAAGCAGTGAAATGGTTTATTGCAATGTGTATACATAGTACATATGTTTCTAAAGATTACCTAATGTGATTCAGTAGATACCAGGTACAGTTCTACATTTAACCTGGTATATTATGTTCAAGAGTTTGGCTTTAGCTTTGCTTTTCATTTTCTCTTCCTGGTTAGACTTTTTGATAATAAGAAAGTGACACTAGCTCAGCCGAAGTAGAACTTGTTGTGATGGTATACAGCTCCCAGGCCAATTGCAACTGGTTGTCTCTCAAGAAAATAGGCAGTGGGCCAGTACTGATGGTATTCTTTGTTTTTTCTTCCAGGGATTTCATATTTCTGTCCCTTCTACTCAGATTACTTGATTGAAGACAAGTCTTCTATGTCTGCCCTCTGTGTAATTAGCTCCATTCCCAAATATGAAATGTCAGTCCCTAGCTTAGTTTTTTGTTTTGTTTTTGTTGATTTTATTCCTTTTGTGGATGATTCTTACTCAGCCCAGGGTAGCCTTGAACTCCTTATTTAGCTGAAGATGACTTTGAACATCTGATCATCCTGCCTTTGTTTCCTGAGTGCTAGAATTATAGGCATGCTGTTTATGTGGTGCTGGAGATCAAGCCCAAGATTTATGTGTGCTAGGCAAGCATTCTGTCAACTGTAGCCGAGCCACACCCTCAACCCTGTATTGGCCAGTCTTGTAGCAGCTATTTAACCTAGAAGACTCAGGTAGATAGTAAAAAACAAACAGAAATGGCCTGGGGAGCCTGAGTTTGTCTTTCAACAACTTCCACTCATGATAGCAGATTCTCAAAGCTAGGCCTGCTAAGCTATTACTCACAAGGATATTTATGATTCCTGAGTTTATTTCAGAAGTGTGACAAATGAGCATACTTTCTCAGCTTAAATTACTAATATATTTAAAAGATTAACTTTCTAGATTCATAGGGTTGTAGAAATTGCCACTGAGAAGCAAAGTCTCTTAAAAAACCTAGTTTTATTCATCCAGTTTACATTTATGGAGTATTCACATCCTTCTGACAAATGAGAAATAGCCAAGATAGCATTGTTGTGCTAAAGAAAGTACAGTTTTCTATGAAAAATACATAAGATAGGTACTTAAGAGTGTTAGTATGTTATAGCTGTCTGGGTCCAGTCAGGAGGTAGAAAGTACAACAGGTTTAATTTTTTAAGAAAGTGTTAAGTATGATAATTTTAATTAAAGAAACCAGAAAACTATATGAAGATCTAGGGTTAAGAGAAAATGCCCAACTTGGAAGAGACTCAGAACTCTTTAAAGAAGATGTGGTTCTGTATATTCAATTGCCAAGAAGTTTGCTGATTTGAGCCATCTGATGCAGATCTGGAGGTACTAGACCAGCAGTTCATAACTGTGGGTAGTGACCTTTTTTGGGGTCAAATGACCTTTTCACAGGGGTTGCTTAAGACCATCAGAGAACACAGATCTATACATTATGGTTCATGAAGTAGCAACAAAAATAATTTTATGGTTGGGAGGTCACTACAACATGAGGAACTGTATTAAAGGTCACAATATTAAGATGGTTCAGAGCCACTGTGCTAGACTAATAGTCCACCCTCTGGAGAACATGACCAAGTAGTCTTACCTGGTAGAGGCAAGAATCCTTTCACAGCTCATGGTGAGATTTGAAGAAAAAAATAGCACTTAACAGGAAACATTTCGAGGAAGCTTCCAGATGGAGTCTAGGTTCTGGCTTAGGAACAAGAGGCTTTCTTTGTAGTGATGGCTTCTTAGTCCAGATGCTGACCCAGTGTTGAGGCTCTTGAGTGGCACTGAGAGGCACCAGTTCCCGTGTTGAGAACATGATGGTGAAATTGACAATTATGTTTTTGTTTTAGTAATTTTAATATATTGGGAAGATATTTGTCTTAGTTACTGTTCTATTGCTGTGAAGAAACACCACAACCAAGGCCACTCTTATTAAAGAAAACATTTAACTGTGGGCTTGCTCACAGTTTCAGAGGTTTAGTCCATCATCATCATGGGAGGGAGCTTGACAGCGTACAGGCAGATATGTTGCTGGAAAAGTAGCTGAGAGTTCTGCATAGTGATCTGTAGGTAGAGAGACTGAACCTGGCATGCACTTCTGAAATCTTAAATCTCAACCTCAGTGACATATTTCCTTCAACAAGGCCACAACTCCTAATCCTTCTAATCCATTCAAATAGTGCTTCTCCCTAGTGTCTTTGGGGGGTGGGGGGTTTGAGACAGTGTATCTTTGTGTATCCCTGGCTGTCAGGGACTCACTTTGTAGACCAGGCTGGCCTTGAACTCAAGAGATATGCCTGCCTCTGCCTCCCAAGTGCTGGGACTAAAGGAATATATGCCACTATGCCTGGCACTTACTTTGTTTTTGAGAACTGTCTGCTTAAATGCCCACATTTGAATAGCCATGGATTGAGAGTTGTTCATTCAAGTGAAAACTTCTTGAAAAAAGTGGCTAATTCATTTAACTTTCAACTCGAATGGTATCACTGATGTTTTTCTCCAGGCAATTGTGCTTTTTCTAAAGTTCAATTTTTAATTGGCTTATAAGTAGCACATTTCCTTGTAGCTTTTTTGTCCATCACAGTCATTGTACTTTGATGTTGAGCAGTAAGGCTGTATATGTACTTTGTCACACAGAATTAAAAAGATTTCAAGCCGGGTGGTGGTGGCGCACGCCTTTAATCCCAGCACTTGGGAGGCAGAGGCAGGCGGATCTTTGTGAGTTCGAGGCCAGCCTGGTCTACAAAGCGAGTTCAGGACAGCCAGAGATATTCAGAGAAACCCTGTCTCGAAAAAACCAAAAAAAAAAAAAAAAGATTTCAGCAGTTAAATTTTAAGAAATCAACACTCAGCTTCAATGACATTCTTTTTTTTTTTTTAAGATTTATTTATTATGTATACAGTGTTCTGTCTGCAGGTACATCTGCAGGCCAGAAGAGGGCACCAGATTTCATTATGGATGGTTGTGAGCCACCATGTGGTTGCTGGGAATTGAACTCATGACCTCTGGAAGAGCAGCCAGTGCTCTTAACCGCTGAGCCATCTCTCCAGCCCTTCAATGACATTCTTAAGTGAGACTAGTCTTTTGTGAGATAAATCTTATAAACAATAGTGCAGTTGGCGTCATTGTGTTGAGTCATCAAGCACTCACTTTTGACTTTTGTTGCTGTTTTTGAGATGAGGGACTCACTCTAGTTCAGGCTACTTTGAACTCAAGGAAATTCTGCTTTATTTTCCTGAGTACTGGTATTATAGGCATGAACTGTTAAGCCCAGCTTCACTATTGGTTTTAAGCCATCATTGTGGGGTAGGCAAGCTGTTTCAGTGTGTTAAGATGCCTGCTGCCAAGCCTAATGACTTGAGTTTGATCCCTGGGTCCCACATGGTAGGAGAGCTTGTCCACTGATCTTCAGGATCATACTGGGGCACATATGTTCCCCCTCCCTCCAACAGCAAATTAAAAAAAAAATCACTGGAAAGGTCAAAATGTTAGCTAACAAGGACAAAAACAAAACAATGTCTTAGTTGACCTCATGGCTTGTTTGAAAGGATTTCAGAATCTCAGGAGTCCTGGGACCACATTTTAAAAGTACTAGTGTGGATCAGGCACAAAGGTTGACAAGAGTTTGGAGTATAAGTGGTGATAATAGACAAAAAGATGTGTCAAGAACATGCTTCAGATCTGGGCGTGGTGGTGCATGCCATTAATCCCAGCATTTGGGAGGCAGAGGCAGGCGAGTCTCTATGAATTAGAGACCATCCTTGTCTACAAAGTGAGTTCCAGGATAGTCAGTGCTGTTACATAGAGAAACCTTATCTGGAAAAACCAAAAAGAAAAGAACAATGCTTCTTTTAAAAACTCTTATGTACTGGGAATTGAACCTAAGACCTTGAGCATGCTAGGCAAGCACTCACTGCACTTTGATCTTCAACTCTTCCTTCATTTTTTTATTTTTTTTATTTTTTTGGTTTTTCGAGACAGGGTTTCTCTGAATATCTCTGGCTGTCCTGGACTCACTTTGTAGACCAGGCTGGCCTCGAACTCACAAAGATCCGCCTGCCTCTGCCTCCCAAGTGCTGGGATTAAAGGCGTGCGCCACCACCGCCCGGCTTCATTTTTTTATTTTAAGTTAGGATCTCAAGTTGACCACACTGGCCTTGAACTCAACTCTAGCCCAGTCAGGTCTTGAACTTGTGATCTTGTGTCATCCTGAGTAGCTGGGTGCCCAGTGCCAGCTGTGATGCTAGTGTTGACATAGATGTCTGAATGGATGATAGGCTTGGGAAGTAAAGCAGAGGGGCGGTAAGGAGCCAGCACCAAGTGGAAATCACTTGAGTGGGAACTTAGGAGTAGATGGTCAGGAGGCAACTAGGCATATAGTTTTGAAGCTTAGAAGACCAATCTGGTCTGCAGAAAATATTGTAGGATTGTTGGTGGAGTGGAATGGGTTAATCACCATGCAAGGGAGTGTGGTGTAAGGTGGACAGATGATCCAAGTCACAGGAGAACTAGGACCTCTAGGGAAAGCAATAATGTCTGAGAAAGGAGCCTAGGTGAGGATTGCTGCTTTTAAAGAAGTTGACTACATCTATGTTGGTGTCCTAACAGTTAATGTTGAATAGGGCTGTGTAATACCTGTAATACAGGCTGGTTATATGAAACTGAGAGCTAATGCAACCTGGATCTTTAAAATGGGCTGTAAGCATGTCTACTCTTTTGTCTAAAGCAGTGGTTCTCGACCTTCCTAATGTTGTAGCCCTTAAATCAGCTTCTCATAGTGTAGTGACACCCCTCAACCATAAAAATCATTTTTGTTGCTACTTCATAACTAATTTTTAAAAAATATTTTTTTTATTTTATGTTCATTGGTGTTTTGCCTACATGTTATGTCTGTGTGAGGGTGTTGGATCACCTGGAACTGGAGATACAGAAAGTCATGAGCTGCCATGTGGGTGCTTGGAATTGAACCTGGATCCTCTGGGAGAACAGCCACTGAGCCATCTCTCCAGACCCTATAATTGTAATTTTGTTAGTGTTATGAGTTAAAATATTTTTGGAGATAGAGGTTTGCTAAAGGGGCTGTAACCCACAGGTTGAGAAATGCTGCTCTCAAAGGATCTTTCAAAGCCAGTGTCTGTATAGACATCTTCATGAACATAGCTTGAAACAAAGGGAATTAGTGCCTCTTGGCAAGTCATTTAGAAGACATTGTTAACTTGGTTGACTTGCTGAAAGGCAATTAGAATTCTTAACTAGGTGTGGTAGGCGTGATGTCAAAGATAAAAATGAGTATTAGGGAGGATATGGAGAAATACAAACCTCATTCATTGCTAGTGGGACTATAAAAGGATACCACCACTTTGGAAGATAGTTGGACTGATTCTTAAAAAGTTAGAAGTTTGGAAATATGACTCAGTGGTAGCAATTTTGCTTAGTACATACAAGTCCCAAGTTCCAATCCTCCTTAGCATCAGTGAATGAATGAACATTAAGCACAAATTTATTTTATGACCTAACTATTGTATGTACACAGTATCACAGTATTTTTTTTTTTTTTTTTTGGTTTTTCGAGACAGGGTTTCTCTGTTTAACAGCTCTGGCTGTCCTGGACTCGCTTTGTAGACCAGGCTGGCCTCGAACTCGCAAAGATCCGCCTGCCTCTGCCTCCCAAGTGCTGGGATTAAAGGCGTGCGCCACCACCGCCCGGCTTTTTTTTTTGGTTTTTCAAGACAGAGTTTCTCTGTATTCTTGGCTGTCCTGGACTCCCTTTGTAGACCAGGTTAGCCTTGAACTCACAGAGATCCTGACCACAGTTTTTTTTTTTTCTTTTGAGATTTATTTTATATATATTTATGTTTTTATCATTTTATTTTGTGTATATGGATATTTTGCACATGTATATCTGTGCACCATGTGTGTGCCTGGTGCCTGTGAAGGCCAGAGGAGTGTTGGATCCCTCGGAGTTGGAGTCAGAGATGGTTGTGAGCCACAGTCTGTGGGTGCTAGAAATTGAACTCAGTTTTTCTGGAAGCCAGTATTCTTAACTGCCAAGCCCTGTACATAGTATTCTTCTTTATCTACCCAAGAAAAAGCAAAGTGTGTAATCTTAGGAAGTATTGTTCATAGAACTAAAAATTGTACAACCTAAATATCCTCCAGTTGATAAATTAAAGCACAATTTGGTGTGTAATGGAGTGCCATTTAGTAAAAGAAAATTAACTACTAAAGATACATTATATAAGTAGGCATGAACCTTAAAAACATGTTCAATGAAAAAAAAAATCCAGACACAAAAGATGTTTTTGTATTATTCCATTTGTCTAGAAAAAATGAACAGTAGATTTCCTGAGAGGGAATCCTGGAGTTGGAGAGGAACGTGTGAGAATTAACAGTAAATGGGCGCAAGGAAAGCTATTGAGTTTATGAAACTGTTCTAAAACTCATTTATGATAATAATTCTAAAACCTGTCATATTTTCTAAAAAAATTAATTGCTCATTTGGAAAGGGTAAAGTATAAGGTACGCAAAATATGTCTCAGTTTAATTATTTTGTTTAAAAGAACAGTTCTTGAATTAGAGAAATGACACAGACCAACTGAAAATGAAGAAAGGCTAACTGTTATGTGACTTTTCCTGGGGAAACTTGAACAAATGCCTCTTCACTCCAGATAGGACAGTGGCAACATACCAAAGAGAGTTCCGCTTGTCACGTTATTTGATCCAAAGCAGCAAAAGGAGACTGAGTGCCACACTATGTGTAGCTTAAGCAAAGGAGACCTCAAAGCCCACCCCTACAGTGACAGACTTCCTCCAATAAGGCCACACTACCTAATAGTGCCACTCCCTGTGGGCCAAGCATTCAAACACGAGTCTGTGGAGGCCATTCCTATTCAAAGCACCACACTCATGTCTCAGGTTATACAGCTTTTGTTTCCAGAAGGGATGAGTAGTTTTATTACTCAGGTTCTTTGCTTCTGTGGTACTCACATTGCCGCGTACATCCAAGTCCCACAGCCTCACAGGCCAGTCTGTGAGGAATTCTTTATTTGCTTAAAAAGTCTTTCTTGGCTGGGCGGTGGTGGCGCACGCCTTTAATCCTAGCACTTGGGAGGCAGAGGTAGGCGGATCTTTGTGAGTTCGAGGCCAGCCTGGTCTACAAAGTGAGTCCAGGACAGCCAAGGATACACAGAGAAACCCTGTCTCGAAAAACCAAAAAAAAAAAAAAGTCTTTCTTGCCAGGCGTTGGTGGCGCACGCCTTTAATCCCAGCACTCGGGAGGCAGAGGCAGGCGGATCTCTGTGAGTTCGAGGCCAGCCTGGTCCACTAAGTGAGTCCAGGACAGCCAGGGCTACACAGATAAACCCTGTCTCGAAAAACCAAAAAAAAAAAAAAAAGTCTTAATCACTGAACCATCTCTCCAACTCCTAAAAAGATTTTCTTAATTTAAGGTACTTCAGAGGCAAATAATTCCCTGATTATCATAGTTTCTTTTTTTTTTTTTTTTTTTTTTTTTTTTTTTTTTTTTTTTTTTTTTTTGGTTTTTTGAGACAGGGTTTCTCTGTGTAGCCCTGGCTGTCCTGGACTCAATTTGTAGACCAGGCTGGCCTCGAACTCGCAAAGATCCGCCTGCTTCTGCCTCCCAAGTGCTGGGATTAAAGGTGTGCGCCACCACTGCCCGGCTCATAGTTTCTTTTATTGGGCCATTAGTAAGGCCACTGTCTACACATTGAATCATTTCCTTTCTCTACAGTAAAAGTCAGACCTAAAGGTTATCTTTTATTAATTTCTCTCTCTTTCTCTTCCTCTGCATTGACTAATTGATTCTTCCCTGGGTTCCAAGGCTTTGGATCCCAGAAAAGGTTCTTTTTCGCATACATCTTAATTGTATTCTTCTCTTGTGCTACTTGCTGGCTGTAAGAAACAGCAGCCAGCACTTCATCTCACCTTCCAGTTTTTTCCATTTTCCTGTCAAATCTGGCTAATGTGGAGAATAGTATCCATATGTCTTTTTTTCTAGTTAAAATTCCTTCTGTAAACGGTCAAGTTCTTTCATGGCACACAGTTGAACTTGAGGTACAAAGGCTATACAGCTCCTGCAGCAATCTGCTTATGATACCGTCTCAGTATGAGCTTTGGCAGGGACTGAAATATATATTCTGTAGGATCAGCCATTTGAGGGCATCCCTGTACTTTTTCAGACCACATTTATCAAAGAGGTGTACTCTACCATAACATGTAGAGAAAGCTAGTCATCTTGGGAGTTTTCCCAAAGTATGCCCCAGGCTTAGCCTGCTTTGCATGGTTGTATGCCTCATCGCCTAATAGACCAAGCTTGGTGAGAGTCTCAAAAATTTTCTAGTTCTTTTTAGCCCCATTTTCCTTTAAGGAGATAGTGTTTCAACTTGGAGATAATATATTATCAGGATTGGTGATATTTAGATAGGATGAAAGAATAATGGGGTTTAGAGAGGTATTTTGCCTGGAATTAATGATTGCCTTTTTCAGTTTCCTAAGTTTTCTGAGCCTGGTCTCCCAAAGGTCTATACTCTTGATGGGATAATTAAGTAATCTGTCATTTTCTCCACACCCCCTTTTTTAGCAGTACCACATCTAGACTTCATCTTCCGCTCCAGTTGAATGAGACTGGTTACACTGTCTCTGTTAGCCATTGTCCTGAGTTTCTTTGCCATTCCACCTGCGTTGGAGACTACTTACTAGATGTTATGGTTTTCTAATTTTTGCTTATGCTTGTTTTATAGACCATGTCTTCCACAAGCTTCTTAAGAAAGGAAGATACCTGGGGAATAAAATGGATATAGTTGATTGTTACTTCAGAACTGGAAATAATTTTGACTTGGAATTCTGAAGCATTGCTACATAGTTGTCAGCTTCTACTGTGCCCACTAAGAAAGTCCCAGGTGGTCTTGATTGCTAATGTGTTTCAGGCCCTTGGTCTGCATAGTCCATGAGTAGACATTCGAATGTACTTCATACTGTTCAAACTTACGTTGATTTGACTTCTTCCTGTTGGCTCTTGTGGTTTATAAACATTGCAATTTTAAAAATGTATCTATGTATTTATTCCAGGTGCATGGTGATGGTTTGAGTGAGAAATGTCTCCCATAGCTATTTGAACACTTGGTTCCCAGTTTCACCACTTTAAAGAGAGGTGTTGCAGGATTGCTGGAAGTATTGTACCTGGAGTCAGGCTTTGAGATATGTAGCCTCACCCCCTTCCAGTTCACTGTGCTTGCCTGGTGTCTGTATTTGAAGGTGTAATAGGTGTTCTAATTTTATTCTGTTGCTGTGACAAATGCCATGCCAGAAAGTAACTTAGCAGAGGAAAGGGTTTATTTCATCTTACACTTTCAGGTCACAGCCCATATTTGAGGGTGGGAACTCAAGTAGCAACTTGAAGCAATAACCATGAAGGGAAGCTACTTTCTTTCTAGCATGCACTCTGGCTCACTTTCTTCTCCAACCCAAGACTGCCTGCCTGGAGATGGTACTGCCCACAGTGGGCTAGGCAGTCGATAATCGAGACAGTCCCCAACACGTATACTACAAGCTAATGTGATCTAGGCAGTTCCTCAGTTGATTACTCCAGGCTATGTCAAGTTCACAATTAAGACTAACTCGGACAATAAAGTTGTCTTCATTATTGTATTTCATTGATACTGTAGGCTTTTCAGTATGTATTTATACTGGCGGTTTTGCTGTTGTAATTTTTGCAGTGTTAGATATGAGTGTTCTCTTGATTATAGTAACATTTTATCTTCAATCAGATATTCTGCCTTATTCAATACGGGTTCTATTGGAAGCTGCTGTACGAAATTGTGATGGCTTTTTAATGAAAAAAGAAGATGTTATGAACATTTTGGACTGGAAAACCAAACAAAGCAATGTTGAAGTGCCCTTTTTCCCTGCCCGTGTTGTTCTTCAGGATTTTACGTGAGTGACAGCATCATTTTACATTACTTGTATTCCAAGTGCAGTAGTCTCTACTTGATGGTGTAGAAAAAATTAATTAAATTATTTAACCAGTATTTAAGTTATATTTAATTGGTCGGCGGTTGTTAATCCTTAACCCGCCATTATAAATGAGTACACACAGAGACCACATGGATTTTAACAAGCCTTGGCTTGAATTGAGCAATCTTGGCCCACCTCCTAGCTCTTAATTCTATTACCCAAATATGACCCCACATATACATACGTCCCCTTGGACTGCCATTCTCCACGATATGCGGATATTCCTGGCCATGTGGAATGAAGTTCTTTTTTCTAACCCATGGTATGTGTACACCCTCCTCCTTCCTGCTCCTGGCTGGAATGAATTAATTCTCTGTCTAAAGAGCAGGCTTCTTGTTCTAATTTCAGGAAGTCCTACCTTTCTCTGTCTTTGCCCAATCTCAAGTCTCAGCATTTTATTGAAGCAATCAGAGTCAATGTAAGTAACAGACAGCAAGCAGGACCAATTAATTAACATTTAGAATGCTTAACACCACTCCATCATGATGGCTTCACTCCCACATGTGGAATCCCCAGTACGGGATGACTTGGTTAAAAATCTTAAGTCATATCATTCATTCTTCCATATATGTGGCCTTCCATTGCAGAATAAAATTCAGATTCTTTACAGTACCCTGAAAGACTGACACTTCCTATTCTGGCTGTTTATGGGTTATTTATTGGAAGTATGAATCTTAAGCTAAATGTTGAAGGAGAACATTCCACTTATACACCGCTGGTTTGTGTGCCATTGATATGTGGTATCTCCAATATGCTGCTGCTTAATGCATATGCTACTGTTCTGTAATCATTAGTGTGTCCTATTTGCCTTTTGTCCTTGGTATGAAGAATATTGAAGTCATTTAGTATGTGTTTGTTTTATGCACACATACATATTCTTTCTCTCAGATGGATGAATGTAAAATGGTAAAGGGCATTATGAATAGCTTTGACATAATGCAAAGGTTGTGGGGGGGGAGTACTTAGAGGAGAGAATTGCACAACCAATTCTGGTGTTCACTTATACCTCCAAAAGTTATCTCTTCTGTTGTTTTTGGCAGTTCTACTCCTAAGCACTGAAATTCTCAGATAATATTAAGTATTACTTCTCATTAAACTAGGAGGTACATCTAACTTTATATCATAAGTACATTATATAAACAAACTAAAAAGAGTTTTAAAAAATGGAACAAGTGAGTATTAAGCAATTAGATCTGTAATTTGATTGTTCTTTATTTTTTTAGTGGAATACCAGCAATGGTGGATTTTGCTGCTATGAGGGAGGCAGTGAAGAATCTTGGAGGTGATCCTAAGAAAGTCCATCCTGCCTGTCCGACAGATCTCACAGTTGACCATTCTTTACAGATTGACTTCAGTAAATGGTATTGCATTACAGACGTGTGAAGACAATAGCACTAGTTAACTTGAAGTGGGTAGTGCAGAGATAGAGGAATAGCAGCTCTGGCCCAGAGTAAAGCCTGCTGTGCTCAGAACTGACTAGTACATTAAAGAAAACCAGAGGGACTCATGGATTAGTGTAACTTTCTGTCCTTATTCTGAATTTAAAACCATTTTTACATTTGTGTGTTTCTGTTACCATGTTTGATAGAAGTAGGCTTATAATTTGCTTTTTGGAATGGGGATCTGAATTCTCTCTCTCACACACATCAGGATCTTTTTAGCTCTGATTGGCCTTGAACCCTATTTTTTTTTTAAACATTTATTTATTTATTTATTATGTATACAGTATTTGCTCTACATATATGCCTGGGCAGATCTCAATGTAGATGGCGGTGAGCCACCATGTGGTTGCTGGGAATTGAACTCAGGACCTTGGGAAGAACAGCCAGTGCTCTTAACCTCTGAGCCACCTCTCCAGCCCGAACCCTATTTATAAACCAGAGTAGTCTCAAGCTCCTGCCTCTTCCTTCCAGGTGCGAGGTTATAGACATCTACCATCATAGCCAGCTTCAGTTCCATTTTGGTTTTTAGTTTACTTATAGAGTGAATCTGAAGATCTGTCTTTAACTGGTGATTGAAAATGCTGAGTCCTCTAAAGTTTTGTTTTCCTTCCACTGACCAAGGGCAGACTAGAGAATCTTTCTGGTCTCTGCCACCATTCTTCTTACATTCCTTAGAGTAGTGGAATAATACTGAAATTTATCCTAACTCCTGACAGAGTCGATATTAAGTATTACATGTGTTCTTTAAGTTATTATGTGAAAAAAAAGTAAATTGTATTTGCTCAAAGTTTTTTACATTGGTATAGAATTCGTATACAATAATTATGCCAGGTGTAGCTTTAATTAGCAGCACTCAGGAGGCAGAGAGAGGGTAGATCTCTGAATTCAAGGCCAACCTACTCTACATAGGGAGTTCCAGGCCGGCCAACGTCACATAGTGAGATTCTGTCTCAAAACTTAAAAACTCATCACTCCTCTTAAATGTCAAAAGAAATTCATATCTGTTGTTCCTCTCCTTACCTTATCTGGGGTGATAGTGATAAGTATGTGTGATTGTATTTAGGATTGTTTTTACTGTCATGAACATAAACTACTTAAATTTGGGGTGGTTGAGAGACTTGAGATGGGGTTGGAGGTGGAGAGATGGCTCAGCAGTTAAGAGCACTGGGTGCTCTTCCAAAGGACCCAGGTTCAAATCCCAGCAGCCACATGGCATTTCGAAGCTGTCTGTAATTGCCGGGCTTGGTGGTGCACACCTTTTATCCCAGCACTTGGGAAGCAGAGGTAGGCGGATCTCTGTAAACTCAAGGGCAGCCTGGTCTACAAAGTGAGTTCCAGGATAGTCAGGGCTTCACAGAGAAACCCTTGAATTCCTGTCCTCTTGCCTTCCAAGCACTGGGATTACAGGTGTGTGTCACTATACTACTTTATTTTTCTCTTTTGTAATCTGAAATACTCTTAAACATCAAGTTAAATGTATATATCATTGGATGTCATTTACTTGCAGATAGTGTTAATGACGTAAATTTTTTTAAGCTAAAGTTTCTGTCACTTGTAAATTATTACTTTGTTTCCTTTTTAAAATAATAGCACAATACAGAATGCACCAAATCCTGGAGGTGGTGATGTACAAAAAGCAGGCAAGCTCTCCCCACTTAAAGTACAGCCTAAGAAGCTTCCATGTAGAGGCCAGACTACCTGCCGGGGAACGTGTGATTCTGGAGAACTAAGCCGAAACTCAGGAACATTTTCTTCACAGATTGAGAATACGCCCATCCTGTGTCCTTTTCATTTGCAACCAGTGCCTGAGTATGATACTGTTTCTGTTAATATTTTTAGTGCTCCTGTCTGATTACTGTTGCATTACTTAAACAACTTACATTCTGATTTGCTTTCTGGAGCCAGGCTGACCTGGAATGCTGGGCAGTCTTCCTGCCTCAGCCTTCCAGAGATTGTCATTAAAAATGTGTGCCACCATTCTTACCTGCTGTAAAGTTGCAAAGTTTTGCTCTTCAGTAGTCAATTATCAGCTTTTAAAGAAATTTAGTAAACAGGCCTGGAGGGATGGGTTAATGGTTAAGAGCACTTGTTGCTCTTGCAGAGGACTGGGATTTGATTCCCAGCACCCTCAGCAGTCACAACCATTTGTAACTTCCAACTCCAGGGAATCAGATGCCTCCTCCAACTTCTGCAGGCTCCTGGGCACAGACCTGTGTTCAGGCACATATGCAATGAAATAAAAATGTGTAGCAAACAAGTTTGGTTGGTTTAAGAAGTATTAAAACATACTTAAGGTTTTACAAGTAGCTAAGAAAAGTATTCACACATATGTGTGATAAATGCCCAATGATGCAGTAATTTTGTCTGTCTTTGAATTGAATCTTTTAAGGTCTACTATTTCTAAACTCTTTGCTTAGCATTTCTATAAAGCTTTAGGTTATAGTAGTAACCTATGTCCTTCATAAGGATTGATTATACTCTGACTCCTTTGCTGTACAGTTCCAACAATTTTATATAATAACCCCTTTCTCTCTCTCCATCTCCCTCTCCTTTAGTTTTTCGAGACAGGGATTTTCTGTGTAACTTTGGATGGTCTCACTCTTTAAACCAGGCTGGCTTTGAACTCACAGAGATTTGATTGCCTCTGCCTCCCGAGCACTGGGATTAAAGGTGTGTGCCACCATGCTCAGCCATAACTCTTTATTCTTGATAACCATTTTCCCTGATAAGAGTGTGTTGATAGAGTAACACCTTTTATACACAAAGTAACATTCTGACAATACTCATTGATTCAGAATGACTGGTCTAAGAAAATCTCTTTTATTTATTTTATTTCTTGTGTAATATGTATTTGCCTGCATGAGTTTAGATGCCCCATGTACATGCAGGACCCCTCAGAAGCCAGAAGAGGGTATCAGATTTTTTAGAACTGTAATTATAGGTGGTTGTGAGATGCTGTGTAGGTCCTGGGAACTGAACCTGGGTCCTTTGCAAGAACACTGCTTTCTTAAGCACTGAACCATCCAGCCTCACAAATTATTGTTATTATTATTTTGGTGGGATTTATTTGTTTGTTTGTTTTTTGTTTTGTTTTGTTTTGTTTTTTTGAGACAGGCTTTCGCTGTGTATCCTTGGCTGACCTGGACTCACTCTGTAGGCCATTCTAGCCTTCAACTCACAGAGATCCACCTGCCTCTGCCTCTCAAGTGCTGGGATTAAAGGCATGTGACACCATGCCCTGCAGAATTACTAATTTTTTAAAATTGTCATCTTTTAAACTGCAGAATATACTGCGGTATTTTTGTTTCTAAAGATGTAACCCAGTATAACATTTAAATTTAATTTTGATTCTAATTTTCAGAATATTATTTTGTAGTTTCTGCTTGTGTGAAAATAGTGAGTCTTACTATTTGTAAATGCATCAATAAAGTGTTAATTATAAATTTGAAGAAGAAATGGAGGAGTTAGATAGAAAGTTGAGAGTTTACCATTTGGCCCCTGAAGTCAGTATAATTTGAAGTCATGTAATGAGTTAACACACAAAAGACATTTGTTGCACCAAGTACTGTGGAAAGTGAAATAATAGAATTGACTTTGGAATACTGTTCCACTAAGGGCTGAGTAAAACCTCTACAATGTGCTGTGGGTACAACATACAACATATAAAAATTAACCTTTATTGATACTTCAGAAAACTTACCAGCTGCTCATTGAGTAAACAGCTTAAACAGTTTGAGGTATTTTTCAAATAATCTAAATTACTTTGCTAAAAGTGGTATTGTTTACTGCCTAGAGGTGAATTGTTTCACTTCAAATAATTCGTGTAAGCTATATTTATAACCCAAGTAATCTACTTAAACATGAAACAGAGGATTCTGTTTTATGTGAGTTGAATAAAAGACTTTTAAAGTGTAAGGTGATACTCCTATGTCAGTAGTGTTAATTCCCGTATGCCTCTTTTAACTAGCCCAAGAGCCAAGTGGGTGAGAATGTGTACACCTTCACTGATCAAACTCACTGCCCGGTTTCCGTCCAGCACAGCTTAGGTTACTTTCAGCATGGTCTCACTGGCTTCTCAAAGCAGTCTGAGCACAGTTTTGATCACTGATGTGGACTCTGCCTTGTTATACTCAGTAAAATAATAGTTTTGTAGCTGTCTTATATGCTGTGTAAGGCAGAAAGAACTTTCTTGTTGAGAAAGAAAATAATTCTGAGGAAAAAAAAGGGGAAATTTTTACAGGGACTTTTTAATTTAAGTGTGTAAGAATGAAGACTTCGACACAAGGCAAATGATTTTTTAATAATACATGTATTTAATACCAGCTTTTCATCCTTTTAGACCTGAGACAGTGTTAAAAAACCAAGAAGTAGAATTTGGCAGAAATCGAGAGAGGCTTCAGTTTTTCAAGGTATAAATGACTTGGGGAATTCTTGATTGATGTTTTTAAAATACTGGTACTGTACAGTTTTAATATTTAGACTTGTGATTAGCAAAAGCTTTGTAGTCATAGAACTAACCTGTACTATATTATTGGAAAACCCTCATATTTGGCATATTTAAACAACAATAATAAAAATAAAACAATGGTTGTATTACAAGTGAGCCATGGATACCCTTGTTCATTTGCTTTCCTTGAGTCTTAGAGTACAGTTCCTGGCCTAGTGCTTGATACATTTGAGAATGGCCTTGAACTGATTTCTCCTGCCTCCATTTCCTAAGTGTGGGGATTTTAGGTCTACACCTCTATGCCCAGCCTAATTTGGTTTTAATGATCTTCATAATGCATAGGCTCAATGAATCTGTATATTTTTAATAGTTGTTGTAAACTTGGAGTTGACCATATTCAACATTGTCTAACATTTTAGTGTCAATGTTTATGTGTGTCTTGGTTATGAGTACAAAGGTACACATTGCACTAACACTGTGTTTCTTCAATCCAAACAAAATACAGTGGAGCTCAGGAGCTTTTAAGAATGTGGCAGTCATCCCTCCTGGAATTGGAATGGCTCATCAAGTGAACTTAGAATATTTATCAAGAGTAGTTTTTGAAGAAAAGGACCTGCTCTTCCCAGACAGCGTAGTGGGCACAGACTCTCATATAACCATGGTGAATGGATTGGGAATTCTTGGGTGGGGTAAGTAAGTATATTTGGTTTCTTTTTAAGGAGAAATGCCAAAAACATTATCAGGGGGCATAGAGTTTCTTTGAGGCTGTTCTCTCGTCATAGCAACAAAGCAGCACACTTAAGAGTTTATGGATTGTATAGTAAAGGTGATTTATGAAAAAAGATTTGTGCAGTGCCCTCACAGCACCACTGCCAAGCAGTGGGTGATGGTGAGGTCTGGGGGCAGGGGGTGGTTAGTGATGGCTGTGGTGTGGTTCTCAGAGTCCTTCCTCAGCTGCTGCTTCCTTTAGATCTCAAATCTACCAGAGCACTTTATTCAGTCCTTCATGATCTCTTGTGTCTCACCGTCTTGCCCACTACCCCAATTCTGAAATGTCGCTACTAATCACAAGTGCTTCTTGAAATCCCTAATCCTTGTCACCAATTTAAGAGTACCCCACTCTAATTTTTTTATTGAGTATTATAACTATTGGATTTTTATCTCCTTTTTTGGATTAATTTATTAGACTAAGATAGACATAGATTGGACTGTATTCACATCTGTGTGTTTGTTGGTCATTGAACAGTGCATAACATTCTCAGAAAATGCTGATTAAATTTACTCTAAAGGTAAAAATACCAGTCTTCTTAGTTATGTAAGTGGAGTTATCATATTAACAAGTTTCAGGCTCTCTTTCCCCCACTGTGTCTCTGTCTCTGTTCCTCTCCCCAACCTCCTCTCTCTTTGTCTCTCTCTGTTTCTTTCCCTCTCATATCCAGTAAACCTGCCTTTTATATTTAAAGATAAAAAGGTTCAAATTCGGAGTCCACAATGAAAGTGTGCTCCTTGTAAGATGCTATGCAAGTCACACTTGTGAAACATGAGAGATTTTTAAAGGATACATGGTGTTAAGTGTCCTTTGCTGATACACCTGTCCTTCTTAACAGGAGTTGGAGGCATTGAGACAGAGGCAATTATGCTTGGCCTGCCAGTTACTCTTACTTTACCAGAGGTGGTTGGATGTGAGCTAACTGGGTCATCCAATGCTTTTGTTACGTCCATAGATATTGTCCTTGGCATTACAAAGGTAAGCACAAATTATAGTTGTTCCATAACTGACCTACTGAACATCTTTATGGATGTGGAACAGCTCCACAAGAGCTCAGACTTGGAATTTATGGCTCCATCCTTAGTTCTCACATTATTAGCTATATCATAAAGTTATCATAGTAATTACAAGAAATGTAACATATGTACTTGTGAGTACAAAAAATGAAGTCCTTGTGTACTTGTTACATGTCAACACATTTATTAAATAACCTCATTACAAGCCTATGAGGTGGTTACTATTGTAATTATTTAAATTGAGAAGAAATATATGCAGCCTAATCATTTATCAGAGGAGCACAGAGCAGAATACTAAGTACTAGACCAAGGCTACTGACCCAGGAGTCCATACTTTTAACAGTTATGCATCATTGACTCAATAAATAACTTGTTGACCACATGGATTTTTAAAATGTTACATTTAAGATGGGGTTGGGGAATGGTGGCACATGCCTTTAATCTCAGCATATGGCAGGCAGATCTTTGTGGATTGGAGGCTGGCCTGTTCTTTATAGCAAGTTCCAGGACAGCTAGGACTGCATAGAGAGACCCTGTCTCGTAAAACAAACAATAACAACAGAATGTTATATTTATTGTATTTAAGAAGCCAGATATCACTGCACTTGCCTAGTGTGCCGCCACTCAAGAGACTGAGACAGGAGGCTCATGAGATAAAAGGATAGCCTCCAAAAAAATAGTTTTTTATGTGCATATGTTTGTATATATGCATGTTCATATGTGTGCAAGTGCTGGTGGAGGGCAGGCAACTCCCTGTTGTTGTATTGGTGCCTTTGTTTTGAGACAGACTCACTAGCCTGGGTCTAGATATCTCCAAGTAGACTGCTGGCTAGGGACCCCTGTCCGGCTTTGCAGCACTGGGGTCACAGTACGTGCTGCCCTGTGCTCATGAGAACAGTTTCACTACTTTACCAGCTGCTATTTCTCTAGTCCCTACCACCAGGTTTAAAAAGTCCACAAAGTTAAATTGAGAAATGCACGATTTACTCCTGCTTATGTATTTATTTATTTTGTTTATCTGTGTGGGTCCATGTATGCCATGACTTATGTGTGGAGGTCAGAAGACAACTTTCGGAAGCTGGTTTTTTCCTTCTACCATGTGGGTCTCGGTCCAAACTCAGTCATCAGGTTTGATAGCAAGCAGCTTAACACCCTTGAGCCCTCTGACCCTCCTCCCCAATTTTTCCTTAAAAAAAAAAAAAATCTCTTTCAAAACTATTATTAGATGATGCTTTAAAACATCTCAGTGGTATGTATAAATGTGATAGTGTCAGACTTCTCCATTGTCACCTTTAGCATTACTTTGAGGCAGAACTTGTTAAAAAAAAGAAAAGAAAGAAAAGAAAACAGACCACTGACTGTATGTAATATAGTGAATAATAAGTTGTAACATTGCAGTCTTAACTTTTCTATTTTTCACTAACTTTAACTTTCATTTTAAAAATGCTTGCACTTGAAACATACTTCACATAATTCTAATGTGGGTTGCTTCTCAGCAGTTTTGGTTAAATTATATAGCTTTGGAGATACTCCACAAGGTAAAACAATAGTGCCATGTTCTCAGTAGTAGTAATAATTCTTTTTCCCTAGCTGGAAAACACTTGACATCTTATTAAAATGATTAATTCAGTACTTGGTAACAAAGATCACAAAGTTAAATTGAGAAATGCGCAGTTTACTTCCAAAGGAAGAGTAATGTTCTAGTTTGATTTTAGAGAAGTCAGGTTCTTCATTTGATTTAGTTCTTCAGACAATCCTAAAGGCATATACTACTTAGGTCCTTCTGGCTGCTTTGGCTTAACAGGGTTACTATTTGTGTGAGTGGGAGCTTATTGTGAGAGATTTTTACCTATTATGTATATTTATTGGATATGTTATTTCTCTGGTGAGGTCTTGTTCTTTTTATGGTCTTTATAGGATTAACCATGTTATTTCACCAAATACATATTGTGGCACTTTATTAATTTGATGAAGACAGCACTTGGCCTAATCTATTTTTCTTTTCTTTTTCAAAGATTTTATTTTTTATATTATTTTAATTATGTATGTGTTTATCTATGTGTTCATTTTTGCTCATGAGTGCCCATACTGGCCAGAAAAGGGTGTGGAGTCGACTGGAGTTGGAGTTAAAAGGCCATTGTGAACCCCCTAACGTGCTGAGAGTCAAACTCAAGTCCTCTGGAACAGAGGAGTACATACTCTTAGCCACTGAGCCATTGCTCCTGCTCCCCTATTCTTTTTTTTTTTTTTTTTTATAGTTTAGGGAATTCCTATTTTCTCGTTTTTTTTTAGATTTATTTATTTATTATGTATACAGTGTTCTATCTGCATGTATCCATACAGACCAGAAGAGGGCACCAGATCTAATTATAGATGGTTATGAGCCACCATGTGGTTGCTGGGAATTGAACTCAGGACCTCTGGAAGAGCAGCCAGTGCTCTTAACTTCTGAGCCATCTCCACAGCCCATCCCCTATTCTTTTTATACTTAAAAACTAAGATCAGGGGCCTGGAATCCAGTTCCAGGAGATCCAACACCCTCTTCTTGCTTCTATAGTCAATGGGCACAAGTGTGATACATAAACATACATACAGGCAAAGCATCTATACATGTAAAGTAAAAATAAAATAAATAATAATAAAAAACATTGAATAGAAGTTGTTTTAGTTACTTGGTAGTAATGAATGATTTTTGGAGGAATTCACTTTAAAACATATTAAATCTGACTAAAATAGGGCTGGAGAGATGTTTTGCTGTTTTTGAAACAGCGTCTTACCATGTAGCTCTGACTTTGTACAGATCTGTCTGCCTCCCAAGTTGGGATTAAAGGTGTGAGCTACCATGCCCAGTTCTTCCTCTTCTTCTTTTAAACAAAAGACCACTCTTCTATTTACTGTTTCTTTAACTTTTTTTTTTTTTTTTTTTTAGGTTTTTGGAGACAAGGTTTCTCTGTGTAACAGCTCTGGCTGTCCTGGACTCACTTTGTAGACCAGGCTGGCCTCAAACTCACAGAGATCTGCCTGCCTCTGCCTCCTAAGTGCTGGGATTAAAGGCGTGTACCACCATGCCTTGCTGTTTACTGTTTCTTAAAATACCAGTAAAACCAGAATGTGTTTGTTTCATACAATAAAAGACCTTATCATTAGTATTCATTAGAAATTTAACTTTATGCTAGGTGTGATGGTGCAGGCCTTTAATCCCAGCACTTGGGAGGCAGAGGCAGGTGGATCTCTGTGAGTTCAAGGCCAGCTTGGTTTACAGAGTGAGTTCTAGGACAGCCCCAGGGCTACACAGAAAAACCCTGTCTCGAAAAACCTAAATTAATTAATTAAACTTTATAAAAAATTTAACTTTATACTTTTCTAGAAATCTATGCTAATTTTATCATTGCTGATACTATATTGTTTTTGCATATCCCTAAAAGCACCTCAGGCAAGTAGGAGTGGCTGGAAAGTTTGTTGAGTTTTTTGGAAGTGGAGTTTCACAGTTATCTATTGTTGATCGAACTACCATAGCAAACATGTCTCCAGAATATGGTGCTACCCTCAGCTTTTTCCCTGTTGACAGCGTGACACTACGGCATTTAGAACATACAGGTAAGGAAGATAAAATGATTGTATTTCCACTTGTCATGTACGCTATTGAATATTTATGAAACTAGTATTTTCCAACAGTGACTCTCTAATCTTAATAGATGTCCCTAAAACAATCCTCCAAACCTAGTCCCTTATCATCCACTGACAGTGTGTTAAAGGAATTAATCAAACTACTGATATTCATTCACCTTTTCCCCACAAAGAACAACCCTTCCACCTATATTTAGTAGAGAAGAGTTTTTCAAATGAGAAGCAGTGTAGGGTTCCTGTTCAAAATCTGTGTGGTTGGCTAGGATCTTTGATCGCTGTGATCACTATTACAAGCAATCTTCAAATGATACTTGGTATTTTATAAAACCAATATTGTTTTAACAGTAAGTCTCCTTTTTCTTTTATGAAGAAATTATTGTTGAGCCACTTGTCTCTAATTAAAGATACATTTTGAGAGATAGAACCTGTGTTAAGTTTGTGAGCATATTACTTTGAGTGAGTAAATCAAATAATTAATAGAAAGTGGATTATATGATGCCCTTGAAAAGATGTGTTTTCTGTAAAATGCAAAACTTTTTCATCTGGACTTGATGGTAGACCATTCGAGAGAAAAATAGTACATTTTTGAGAAGCTGGCACCTGTGCTCCCAGGTGAGCACTTCTCTCTTCACCCTGTCTGTGTTAAACTGTCTTTATTGAACCCTAGCTCTGTTTCACCTCATTACTTATATTAATCCAAGTTAAAAAAAATTTTTTAACTGTATAGCAGACTAGCCTAAAATTTAGTGGCTTACAGAACACTGGTAGGACTGTTTAACTCTGCTAAAGCACTTGTCTTATACCACAAGGTCCTGGCCAATCAAAAACAAACCCAGCAATAATCACTTATTGCCTCATGGTTTCAGTGGGTCAGTGATATCAGACAGTGCACAGCAGGAAGAGCTTGGAGATGCTTTGCGTGTAGGACCTCAGCTGCAAATTCACAAGCTAGGGTCTGGAATCCTGAAGACTTTACTCACATGAATGTCAGCTGTAGACTCAGGGAGGATTAACACATCCACTCATATATGGCAATGTGGTATGTCCTTGTGGTTTCCTCATGTAGTCTGGACTTTAGAAAGTGACAGCCTGTCAAGGGTAATTAGAGCAAAGACAAGCGTAAGTGAACATGTTAGTGAGTAGTGCTTAGCTCTTGCTTACGACTGCACGTTCGTATCCCTGCCTCAACATCTCCAAAGTCTTTAATTTATTTTGCTGTTCCTCTTTTTTAGGTTTTGACAAAACCAAACTTGATTCAATGGAAAAATACCTTAAAGCTGTGAAATTGTTTCGAAATGATGAAAATTCTTCCGAACCTGAATATTCTCAGGTATATGCAAGTAACTCACCTAAGAGTAATTAGAAGGATGAGTGACCACTCAGGTGTGAATCCTTGTTCTAAGTGTTCACTAGCTAGGTAATTTTGTGCACTAGAATGAGTACTGTAATATTCCCACTGCTTTACAAATTGCAATTTTTATGGTGTCTGCATTTAATTTATGACTATTTTACACCTTTCTATTGTTATATGATCTTAAATGTTCAAGATACTTCACAGTTTTTATCTGTTGGGTATTTTGATGCCATAGATAGAATTCACATTCAGGAAAGTTAATTTTAATTAAATTATTTTCTAGGACAATATATCAAATGTTGATAACAATTGGTATTATTATGGTTTTGCTGTACACCCCCCAGGAATTTTTTTCACCCAGCTTTGCTTTTATTAGCATGTTCCTACCTTACATAATCTACTAATTTGAATATTTACATGTCTGTGTTTTCCCTAACTAGAACACAGTAATTTCCATGAAGGTAGGAACTTTGTTTAATGTTATATTCCTAATTTTAGAACTGAGACAGACAGATGGGGGAGAGAGAGCCAAGGAACAGAATATGAGAGTGTGTTCAAGTGTTTGTTTGTTTGTAGTAGGGTCTTGAATTTGAAGCTGTCCTGCTACCTCAGTTTCTTGAATATTGGGATTGTAGGTGTAAGTCAGCATAGCTGGCTTTTTTAGAACAGTCCTGAAAGCCAGAATAGAAATCAAATTTGCAAGATTCTGGAATTATCTTTTAACTATCACCATTTTCTTTTCCCTTTGATTTTTGTTGAATTTAGTGCATTGTCCACCATTTTGAAAAAATGACTGGCAGAGTACAATTTAATTGATTGCTTACTAAAAACAACACTAGCCAGAGGCTGGGGATGTAGCTCAATTATAGAGTGCTTTTTCATCAGGCATGAAGCCCTAGCTTCAATCAGTACGTGGTCACCCATACCTGAAAAGAGGCGGAGACAAGAGTCACAAGTTCAGGGCCATCCCAACTCTACATAGTAAGTTTAAGGCTAGCCAACACAACATGAAACCATACCCCAAACAAATAAACCCTACCTGTTCCAAGGATAGTGTTTCACACTTGGAATCCCAGGATTCTGGAAGCTGTAGCAGGAGAATTGTAAGTTTAAAGCCAGTTTGGTCTACATAGTTTAAGGCCAACCTGGGCTGCATAGGGTACCCGTGTTTTAAAACAAAAATTCCTCCACCTTGTCAACTCTGTCAATAGTTAGAAGTAAAGCTAAAATCCATCAAGATATTGATTTCAAAAGAAACTTGTTGGGGCTGGAGATATAATTTGGTTTATAAAAGCATTTGCTGCTCTCATAGGGGACCCAGGTGGGTTCCCAGCACCCATATGATGTCTCATGATGATGTGTAACTCCAGTCCCAGGGGATCTGACATCCTCTACTGGCCTCCACATGTGTGAATCATCCAAAAAAATGCAAGCAAATAGTCATACATATAAAATAAAACTAAATCTTCAAAAAATAATTAATTCCTTCAGTGTTTACTTAGGTCAAAACTAGGATCATTTGAGTCCGTTAAAAATAGTTGGATCCATCAGAATACTCTTGGCTATTAAAGAATGAGACTGTAATGAAAAAGAATTACCAAATTTGCTATACCTAAGCACATAAAATAAAGTGCTCAAAGGAGATGATAGTTATCAGAATATTTAAGAAATAAAAACCAGAAATAAATAGCTAATTGGAAACTCAGATTTTAGCAAAAATAATGATTTTTTAACCAAGAAATAAAAGACTAGTCGTAGGAACCTAGTCAGTGAGATCTTCTGGAACAAAAAAGAGAATGAAAACGTTTCTTTGCTATGTTCCCTGCACTTGCTTTGTTCACCAGGCATCACATGTGAGAAGTATTTACTAACCTTTAACTTTGTGATCCATCCAGCGTAAGGCAGGGATGGAATTAGAACTCAGGCTGTGGGTTGATGGTTAGCAGAGCTTCACTTCACTGTTGTACAGGCATCTGCTGTGGCAGTGGTTTTGGCTTTGTTGTTTTAGGACAGCTTTATGTAGCGCAGGCTGCCTCACTATATAGTTGAGGATGACTTTAAACTTATGATTGTCCTGTCTCTGCCTTTGGAGTGCTTGGATTACAAGCAGTACACCACCAACTCTGATTTTGTGTGGTGCTCAGGGTGGAATCCAGGGCCTTATGCATGCAAGGCAAGCCCTCTAGCAACTGAGCTACAACCCCAGTCCCTTTGACGATATTTATATTTGTAGAGAAAAAACAAAGGAACCATTATTTATAAGTTGTGTTAAATAAATATATTCATTCTGCTTTTAAAAGTAATGCTTGGTTTTGTAGCTATAGTTAGAAATTCTGATCTCCTCCCTTCCTCCACTCTGTGTTTTCCTAGGTGATACAGATTAATCTGAATTCAATAGTTGCATCTGTCAGTGGTCCAAAAAGGCCTCAGGATAGAGTTGCTGTAACAGATATGAAAAATGATTTTCAGGCTTGCTTAAATGAAAAGGTAAATTATTTTATTGTTACTTTTAGCTGTGTGCTAAGTAGTGAAGAGCCAACAGGGTTTGGGATTGATTCATAAATTCAGTCTACTGTTGCCCCCCCCCCCATACATTATGGCGTATGCCAGCAGCCTGTGAGTGTCAGAGTTTGGATTATATCTATTTAAAGTAATTAAAAATTAATAAAGTTAAGTTTCTTAGTCACAGTGGTCTCCTTTCAAGTGCTGATCAACTGCATGTGGCCTGCTCTTGGATCTGGATCGTCATCACTGAAGAACGTTTTATTGGGCAGCTCTATTGACTCTTCCTTGAGTTACTACTAGGAAGAAATCACTGTATTGTGGAATTAGCCTCAAAAAATTTGACAAAAACAATGAAAACTGAATAACCTTGACTTTAGGGGTTTCTGGTTTTTGTTTTGGAAGTTATGGCCTTAATTTTGTCATTCTCTCTATTCTATTTGGAAAAATCAGAGTTGACTTTGTCTCCCAAATCTTGTTTTTATAGTTTTGTTACTTTTTATCTGGAAAATACTAAACTCCTTCAGAAGTAAGATGGTCTCTGACGAATTGCTATATACCTGCCAGGCAACTTCAACACTTACTAACTCATAGTAAATTTTATTCATCTCTTCTGTACTTACACACTTGAGTCATTTGGAGCAAATCTTTAGAAAGAGAAGAGTTTCTACCATGTTTTGAGAACTCCTGTAAGCAGGAATGAATAGGAAATGTCCAAGTTAGGACTGGATTCTGGGTGGGTGGTTGACTGTAATCACTGAGTATATGAAAGTTTTGATTATGAACACCACTAGACTCCTTCTGTAACTATCCAACTCATGCCTAAGATGCATCGCACCTTTTGAATGGTATAGACCTTATGTATCACAGTAGAACTTTGACTGTTAATTGATCGGGTGTCAGGTGTCCAAGTTGTCCTTCCTACCAGTCTCTGCTCTACAAAGTCTGTAATGCTTACATGCAAATTTATAGGTTGGATTTAAAGGCTTCCAAGTTGTACCAGAAAAACAAAGTGATACTGTCTCTATTCATTATGATGGAAGTGAGTATAAGCTGTCCCATGGGTCTGTGGTCATCGCTGCAGTTATCAGTTGTACCAATAATTGCAATCCGTCTGTCATGCTTGCTGCAGGTAGGTTGCTATTTATGATCACCTATTCTCTCATATAGATTACTGTTTGGTTTCCTGTTATATTCATTTCTCTTCTTTGGATGATGTATACATGTTTGTGTTTCCTATTGCATCACTGAAATTTTTAGTTAAGTTGCTAGGAGCTTTTAATTTGATTTATAGTACTTTTATTACACAGAAGGTAGCCTTTGAAAAAACTGTTTGCATATTTATTAAATTTAAATTGTATTTGTCTCTTCAGTACATTTAGAAGTATCACTAGTCAACAAGTATTGCTTGGGTTTTTCTTGCCAGTTTACCATCACATCATACAAGGTCCCACTTATGCAAGGGAGGGATTATTAAATAGTACCAGTTTGTAAATATGGTGACAGTTTTTGATTTCTATAAAACTGTATAGTCAATGTTAAATTGCTCTTTGTTTACTATGATTATGGCATTAATGATTCAGTCAATAGTAGTTTAATGTGAATATTCTTTTTTCTGTTTGTGTGATGCCCTAGTGTCAGCCGATCCCTAATAATTTGCAGCATGATGACTTGTTTGTTTGTTTTCTGAGACAGGGTTTCTCTGTATAACAAATTCTGGCTGTCCTGGACTCACTTTGTAGACCAGGCTGGCCTTGAACTCACAGAGATCCACCTGCCTCTGCCTCCTGAGTGCTGGGATTAAAAGCATGCACCACCTCGGGCTGGAGAGATGGCTCAGTTGTTAAGAGCACCTGCTGTTCTTCCAAAGGACCCAGGTTCAAATCCCAGCACCCACATGGCAGTTTGAAACTGTCTGCAATGGCTGGGCGTAGTGGTGCATGCCTTTAATCCCAGCACTCGGGAGGCAAAGGCGGATGGATCTCTATGAGTTCAAGGCCAGCCTAATCCACAGAGTGAGTTCCAGGATAGCCAGGGCTACACAAACCCTGTCTCAAAAAACCAAATAGAACTTTAAACACATGGAGATGGTTAGATAGTAGAATGTTAAAGTCAGGTGCCAAATACATATGGACTGGACATTGGGAATGTATGCTAAGCCATATAACTCTTATAATTGTGGCCTATTTATTTCTGTTGTTTTGTATTGTATTTATAGTTATAAGAAAAAGAACCATTTTTTGGACTGAAAGGGAGAGCTGTTGGGGGGAAAAAAAGAAATACCTTAAACTAAAAAAAAAAAAAAAAGAAGGGAAGAGGATGGGGGGGTTGAGGGGGAGGAGAGTGGAAGGGTGGGACTGGAGGGGGGAGTAGGGAGGGGATTGTGATTGAGATGTAACTTGAAGAAATAAAAAATAAATTATTAAAAAAAAAGCATGCACCGCCACACCTGGCCCACATTATGGCTACTTTATCTACTAAAAATTTCAGTTTATCGTCAGTGAACCGAATCAGTAGAGTAAATGCACAAAACAATGGCAGTAAGTTTATGAGTTGGAGGTTTTTACTATAAATTGTAGTCTACGATATTAAACACACCCTTTTCTTACTTTATATTTTAATGTGAAGAGTTAAGAGTACATTGTCATAGTCATTGTTTGCTGATTTTACAGGTCTTTTGGCTAAGAAGGCTGTTGAAACTGGTCTACGAGTTAAGCCTTATATAAGAACAAGTTTATCTCCAGGTAGTGGAATGGTTACACATTACCTCAGTTCAAGTGGAGTGTTACCCTATCTTAGCAAGCTAGGGTAAGTGACATTTACTGTTATTTTTACCTAGACCGGTACTCAGCAGGTTTTTAACATATTTGCTAGGAAACAGAAGAAAGAGGAAAAATACTACTTATTGTAAGGGTGGACGGCTCCTCAGAGTCAGTACAGGACATACCTGGACACCAAGTTCTCAGCACAAAGGAGTTTTTTTTTGTTTTGTTTTGTTTTTAAACTGAATGTGGCAAGAGGGAATGGTGGTGGTGCAAAGGTAGACAGCAAGAAGCAAGCAGGTTTTTGTTTTGTTTGTTTGCAGGCGTGGGTTTTTAAGGGGAAAAGGAGGGAATCTCAAGATGGGTTGGTAAATCTTGATTGCACTTGATGGCCAAATATTGAACTTTGATTGTTGGTCCTTGGCGTTTAGTCTCAGGGATGAGTCGCTGGCCAAATGAAGGATAGACCTTGGGAGCTCTAGGAGTGACTGTGCCTACCGCCCAGATGCTCATTGGGAATATTAGATGAGCAAGGCACTTGGATGCCAGGCGCGTACATAGTCTGTAGCTTCAGGGATACTGTTAAAGATAGGAAGGAGTGCTAATTCTATTGAATCATGTTCAGTTCAGAAAAGAGTAAAACAATAATACAAGTTACATTGATTTAATTCAACACGTCTTTAGTCCCAGCACTTGGGAGGCACAGGCAGGCAGATCTCTGTGATTTTGAGACCAGTCTGGTCTACAGAAGGAATTCCAGGAAAGCCAGGACAACACAGAGAAACCTTATATGGGGGGGTACTTGAACAGATTGTCTTAATTCTGGGTTTGCACAGTTACTGGGTCCACAATAAGCAGGTTAATTTATCTGTGAAGCTTAAGAGACATATAGCTTTTACATTTCTTTCATAGTTTAAAAAAAAAGATGACAGTCTAATTTTGAAAAATAATATTCTTTATAAATTATCAGTCCTTTTGAAAGCCTTATAAAATTTAGATTTTTTTTCTGCTTTTAGAACAGCAGCTAAAGAAATTTAGAGGATTATATTTGAATTTTTTTTTTTTTTTTTTTTGAGACAGGGTTTCTCTGTGTAACAGCTCTGGCTGTCCTGGACTCGCTTTGTAGATCAGGCTGGCCTCGAACTCACAGTAATCCACCTGCCTCTGCCTCCCGTGTGCTGGGATTAAAGGTGTGCATCACCATGCCCAGCTTTGAAATCTTATATTGGAATTACCATCAGGGATTCTTCTTAGTTGTAATTGGTTGAGAGGTGAATAATTTTCTCCCACCAGAGTGCCTCCTTTCCCTTTTGGGACCTTTTTTTTTTTTTTTTTTTTTTTTATTATGTATAGTGTTCTGTCTGCATGTATGCTTGCAGGCCAGAAGAGGGCACCAGATCTCATTATAGATGGTTATGAGCCACCATGTGGTTGCTGGGAATTGAACTCATGACCTCTGGAAGAGCAGTCAGTGCTCTTAACCTCTGAGCCATCTCTCCAGCCCCCCTTTTGGGACCTTTGATGAACTATTATAGTGAGGTCATCCCGATACTTTATAGTTTTAAATACAGCTTTCAAGTGAAAGCATAGTGTGGTTTTTAAGTAGTTCTAGTGATAGCAGAGGAGCTTTCTGCTTCTGTGTGATAAATAATTTTGATCTAGTGCAAATGTTGCAGATATATGGGCTCTTCTAAGATCTGCATTCAGTTCAAAGAGCATGCTAACATGAGACTTTAATTTTTAAATTGTGAAGTTAATGTGTTGTTGATGGTTAATTCTTACACTGCAAATAGCTTTTGAGTAATCTTATGTAGTAAATGGAAATGAAGAGATAGGACTTGTCCTTTCTTTACAAATACGACATTCTGTCCAGTCATGTTTCATTTTTTAAATGCAGATTTGAAATAGTTGGCTATGGATGTTCAACATGTGTGGGAAATACAGCACCTTTATCAGAAGCAGTTTTGAATGCAGTAAAACAGGTAAAATGTGGAATAGGAATAAGTGTGTTTTATTCTTTTTTTTTTTTTAATAAGGGTACTTTAATATCTACTAAGCACCAAGGTTAAGAAAAAGATGCTGACCAGGCATGGTGGCGCACGCCTTTAATCCCAGCACTCAGGAGGCAGAGGCAGGCAGATCTCTGAGTTCAAGGTCAGCCTGGTCTACAGAGCGAGTTTCAGGACATCCAGGACTGTTGCACAGAGAAACCCTGTTTCGAAAAACCTAAAATGAATGGATGGATGGATGCTGGTTAAAAAAAGAAATGTTGGGGCTGGAGAGATGGCTCAAAGGTTATGAGCACTGACTACTCTTCCAGAGGTCCTGAGTTCAATTCCCAGCAACCACATATGGATGGTTTACAACCATCCATAATGAAATCTGGTGCCCTCTTCTGGCCTGCAGATATACCTGCAGACAGAACACTTTATACATTTTAAAAAAAAATCTTAAAAAAAGAAAAGTTAGACACTTAAGAGCAAGGGTGCTGTATCTGAATAATCTGTATGGTTTGTACACTTTGTTTTGTTCAGAGATGTCTAAAGTTGATCTTTGTTTTTTTAAGATTAAAAAAAGCACTTGCTTCACTGTATATACAGCATGTAAGATTTATATAGTATATAAATGGCAGAAGAAAAAAAAAAAGCAGGAGTGTGAGTTTCTTTGAGAGTTGCCCCAACTTGTCTTAACCATATCTTGTTAGTAAATTACAGAAAGTGTACATCAGTGTGTGTGTATTTATACTTGCAACTCTTGGAAAGAGTACTTGGGGATCTTAAAATAATACACAGAATTACTTCTATATTTTAAAAATAATTCCTTAGTAATATAAGGAACCATTAAGTTCATAAGATTTGTAATTCTGTACTTAAAACTTAGTGACATGTTTTTTGTTTGTCTGGCTCTCAGAACTGTATTATTTGAGACAAATTTTATAATTGTGCAAGTGTATTTAAGCTCTTGAATCATGTGTATTTGTTTTTCCCCCTCAGGGTGATTTGGTTACCTGTGGAGTTTTATCTGGAAACAAAAATTTTGAAGGTCGTCTTTGTGATTGTGTTCGCGCCAATTATCTTGCCTCTCCACCCTTAGTGGTGGCTTACGCCATAGCGGGCACAGTGAACATAGATTTCCAGACAGAGCCGTTAGGTGTGTTCTCCTGTGTATTATCTGTGTGTGTATGTGTGTACCTGAGCACACTTTCTCCCAGAAGTTGTTAAAACCAGATTCTTGATATGAAAGAAAACATGCAATGCTTGTTCTTTCTTTTTTTTTTTTTTTTTTGGTTTTTCGAGACAGGGTTTCTCTGAATATCTCTGGCTGTCCTGGACTCGCTTTGTAGACCAGGCTGGCCTCGAACTCACAAAGATCCGCCTGCCTCTTCCTCCCAAGTGCTGGGATTAAAGGCGTGCGCCACCACCGCCCAGCCTGCTTGTTCTTTCTTATACCATCCATTCTTCTGTTATTAATGTATGTGTTCATGTGAAGAACTTAAGATGTAGATGTAATTGGCTTTCAGTACTTAAACCTGAAGCACACCCTGTTGTTAAATCAGTTACTTGATTTCTGTGACTTGTCTTTGAAAATATAGGAGCCCTTTGAGATGTTGGTTTTATGTTGCTTTTTTTAAATATTTGTACTAAATAACATGTTAAAATTTTGAGCAGGTACTGACTCTACTGGCAAGGAAATTTACCTGCATGACATTTGGCCTAGTCGAGAAGAAGTTCATCAGATAGAAGAAGAACATGTTATATTGTCCATGTTTAAAGCACTAAAAGAGAAGGTAGAGGTAAGAGTCTTGTGGGACTTTGTTTGTTGTTAGTTTTGTTTTTCATTTTAAAGTAAGGTCTCACTGTAGCTCATACTGACTGGGAACACAGTCCTTAGCCCAGATAACCTGTGAACTCAGCAGTCTAGTCTTCTCAGTGCTGGGATTACAGGCATGAGCCATTTATCTTGCTTTCTAAACAATACAAATTTAAAATTTTGAGTATACAGCTTTTATGGCTGAGCTTTTTAAAAAGTGTGTGTGTGTAAAACCTTTAAAAAACAATGTTAGTGGCATAGGCCTTTAATTCCAGCACCCAAACAAAGGTGGAGAAGCTCTAAGTTCCTGGCCAGTCTGGACTGCACTCTGAGACCCTTCTTGGGTGGTGGTGAAGGGGTGGCATTCTTTATGACATCTTCATGTTTGTATCATTGTACTTTACTCCTTTATTACTCTTTCTTGTCCCCTCTGTCCCCTGCTGGTCTCCTCCCTGTTCCCAAATAATATCCCTTCTACTTTCATATGAATGTGTGTTCATGCAGACATTTTAAAGTCTTTGTATGTTGATGTTGTGTATTTGTTATGTGTATGAATGTGGGCCTGTGCATGCCATGGCATGTCCAGAGGACAGAGAACAACCTCAGGCATTAGTCTTCACCTTCTACTGTGTTAGAAAAAGGGTCTTGAGCCGGGCGGTGGTGGCGCACGCCTTTAATCCCAGCACTTGGGAGGCAGAGGCAGGCGGATCTTTGTGAGTTCGAGGCCAGCCTGGTCTACAAAGCGAATCCAGGACAGCCAGAGATATTCAGAGAAACCCTGTCTCGAAAAACCAAAAAAAAAAAGAAAAAGGGTCTTGTCTTGCCACTGCCTCTGCCAGCCTAGCTGATCCACAGCTTTTAAGGATTTTCTTGCCTCCACCTCCCATGTTATCCCTAAGACTGATTGGATTGCAGCCTTGTGTCCTGCTTTACATGGCTTCTGGAGATCCAAACTCAGAAACGCTTTGTCAAGTCACCTGCCCACTAATTCATCTCCCTACTCTTACCTCTGCCTTCTCCTTCATAGCTTTAAACATGGGCAGTATAACATACTCTTCTATGGTGAACTTCTCAACTAGGCCAAATGTCATGAATTTGGCATATAATATATCTTATTTTGAAATCTAGATTCCACATAAGAGAAAAAATATGCAATATTTGTATTTCTTAGTCTGACCTTATTTGTTTGTTTTTTGTTTTTCGAGACAAGGTTTCTCTGTGTAACAAGGCTTGGCTGTCCCAGACTCACTTTGTAGACCCAGGCTGGCCTGGAACTCACAGAGATCTACCTGCCTCTACCTCTCGAGTGCTGGGGTTAAAGGCATGAACCACTGTACCTGGCTAGAATCTGGCTTATTCTTAACATAATGGTCTCTAGTGCCATTTTCTTACAAATGTCAATTTTCCTTTTCCTTCCCTCCCTCCCTTCCCCCTCCCTCCTTCCCTCCCTCCCTGTTTCTCACACAAACACTTAAAAAATCTACATAATGTGTGATATTTATCTTTATTTTTACTCTGATTATCATCTCTTATTCACCCCTTCCTCCACATGGTCATCCTTCTACTATTATATTTGAATCTAGATTCTACATGGAAGAAAGAACATCTGATATTTATGTTTCTGAGCCTGCCTTACTTAAGGTGATGATCACTAGTCCATCCATTTTCCCTCAAAGAACAATTTTTTTTAAATTCCTGAATAAAACCACTACTGTTAAATAAAACATATTTTCTTTGTCTGTTGATGGGCATCCAGGCTAGTTCTATAAATTGGCTACTGTTGTTTGAATAAGCATGGATGTGTAAATATCTCTGGTGAATTCATAGTTTTTAATGCTATTTTGTATCTGGAATTGCTAATTATGAAGAGAAAGACATAGAATATTATAATTGATTTTGAGTTACTTACTGAAATGTTTTTCATTCCCATTCAGACAGTTCAAAAATCAAAATGCATAAGAGCAAACAGTGAACACTGCTGCCACTAAAGGCCTGGCTTTGCTTCTCTAAGACAGGGAGCAGGTCACTCTGACACTTTATTTTCTGAGACTTGCCTTTGTGCACAAATGAGTGGATACATTTACACAGACTTTTGTGTTCAAAGTGGTGTATAAACTTGAGTATTCAGAAAATGTCTTCCTGTGTGACAACTACTCTTCATTGAACAAAGGAAAGAATTCTCTGGAAGAGAGGCAGTGAAGTCTGAAAATATAATTAGGGGCCAGTATGCCCATTCCAGTATTCCCAACATGCAGGAAACTGAAACAGGATAATCACAGGTTCAAGGCTGGTCTGGGCTACATCATGAGTTAGTTGGCCAACCTGAGCTGCACTATGAGACTGTCTTAAAAAGAAAGCCGGGAGCTGGAAAGATGGCTCAGAAGTTAAGAACACTGGCTGCTCTTTCCAGAGGTCCTGAGTTCAATTCCCAGCACACACATGGTGGCTCACAACCATCTATGTTGAGATCAGATGCCCTCTTCTGGCCTTCAGGCATACATGCAGACAGAACACTATACATAATAAATAAATTTTAAGAAAGAGAGAGAGCTGGGTGTAGTGATGCACACTTTTAATCACAGCATTGGAGGAACAAGGAACAGGTGGATTACTATGAGTTTGAGGCCATCCAGGTCTACTAGGGAGTTAGTTATAACCCAACCAAGATCACATAGCAAGACTCTTATTTCCAAAAAAAGAAAAGAAAGAAGAAACTAATTAGGTAAATTGCACATTATGCTAAATATATATAGAGAAAAGGAAATTAGGATAAGAAGGATTAGGTGTGCAAATTTGGGGGAGTGTGTTGGAGGAGGTTTTACGTTGTTTTTGAAGACAGCCTGTTTTTGTAGATTAGACCAGCGTTAAATTTAATAACTTGAGTGCCAGAATATACTGCTATGTCCTGCTCACACTAGCTGTTTTACACAAGATGGTTGGAAAGATGACCTTTATTTAGTTTTATTTTTTATATGTATGAGTGTATGTTTGTGTACCACATGTGTGCTTGGTGCTTGCAAAGGCCAGAAGATGGGGCTCAGAACTTCTGGAACTGGAGTTACAGATGGTTATGGGCTCCAATGTGGGTGCTTGGAATTGAATCCCAGCACTCAGGAAGCAGAGGCAGGTGGATCTCTGTGAGTTCAAGGCCAGTCTGGTCTACGAAGTGAGTTCAGGACAGCCAGGTATACATAGAGAAACTTTGTCTCAGAAAAAAGAAAATATTTTAAAGGCAAGACTAACAACAGGTGGTAATATGGGACAAATATGCGGAAAAAATAAAACCTGTTTTTTGGTGATATTTCTAAAGATTGATGACATACTTTACATACTAAATCTTTTTTGCTCTGTGTATGTGTATATACATACACATATATGTCTTTATGAGTTCTTTAGTTTGGAGGTGGGAAAGCTGTATGAAGTCTTTGTATTTGTTTACATTGAAACTTAACTCCCAAAATTGCTCCTGAAAATTTGGTGGGTTGAAAGTTTTAAAGCAACTCTATTTATTCTGTACAAAAATGTCATGATTTTTCAAGTGGATAAGGCTTCTCTTACTTTCAATTTTATCTAGTGTCATTTAATACTGTGACTATTTTTAAAGTCTTTTTTGAGTTGTTATTTTGGTCCATATATCAAAACCATATTTACAGATGGGAAATAAACGGTGGAACTCCTTAGAAGCACCAGACTCAGTTCTGTTTCCATGGGATGTGAAGTCTACTTATATCAGATGCCCTTCATTTTTTGACAAACTTGTAAGTACTGGCGTGCTATTTGATCTTTTAAAGATTGTTACAATTAAGAGATAGTTCAGTGTTTTGCTTTTTTTTTTTTTTTTTTAAGACCAAAGAGCCAGCTGCATTCCAGCCTATTGAAAATGCTCATGTCCTGTTGTATTTGGGAGACTCTGTCACTACAGATCATATATCACCTGCTGGAAGTATTGCTAGGAGTAGTGCTGCCGCTAAGTATTTGACAAACAGAGGGTATGTATGTGTCCATGCTTCCAGGGTGGTGCTTTACCTTCTTTCTCTGTTTTTAGAGGCTTTCCTTTTGCTCATATGTTCTTATGTCCAGTAAATACATGTTATCTTAGGGATCTCATTGTTAGCACATTTGTCTTCAGCAAGAACTAAGTGGTGCCCACCTGAAGACGCATCATTTAATTATCCAATATTGTTTTATTAGTAAATATATGCACTTAAAACAAATATAAAAAATTACCTAACTTCTAGTCCTAAAATGACTACAACCCCTGTACCTAACAACTGAACCTATTAATATAGTCCCTGGGGCAGGTCCTCAGTTGTCAGGAACACCTCAGAAGTAGATCCTTTAAGGCACTTAGTCAACAGTCTTTCTTCAGGAATATCTCAGACGCAGATCCTTCAGGGTAAATTGGCTATGGCAGCTTCACCTAAATGAGGCTTGAGGCTTTGTTCTCTCTGGAAGGCCTCAGCTGTCCACATGCCAACTTATTCAGCTTGTATCAGCCACTCAGCTGCTCTGCCTCAGTCTTGGGCTGGCCACCGTTCCATTCAGGCCACTGTTTGAACTGGTGGAACCCCTCTAGGCAAAAGCTGTGCCACAGGGTTTAGTCATTGGCCTTTTGCTGCTTTGCTGAGGCTTTCTCTGCTCACCAGCTTCTTTCTGTCTTGAGGACAGCTGGCCATATTTTTTCAGCTCTGTTTGAGATCAGCTTTTCAGTCCACCAGCATTTTCTCCATCAGATGATACGAGCTGCCTTGTGTCTCATTGTCTCTAGTGTGGGAACTCTCTTTCCTTATAAGTTAGAAATTGAAGTCACTACTTTTAATTGAGCTCTTATTCAAACAAACAAGTAAATAAAGCCTTTATAATCTAAAGAAATAACTGATTAGAAGCAATAATCAAACTTAGTTTGACACACCAAATGGAGCCTGTCCATTTGGTTCTAACCAGCTTTCCATCATTAAAATGTAGCAAATGTGTGCTTCATGGAGCTATAAAATATGTATCAGTGAGGCTAGGATTGATGTATATCGATATCAAAGAAAATCAAAGACTGAGAGGATCAAATTTGAATAGCCTAATTATATAGGAGATAAATTTTTAAAAAGATGTCTTACCTGTGTATGGTTTGTGCGTACACTATGTGTGTACCTCCCATGGAGGCAGAAAGGATATTTAAGCCCTTGGAGCTGGAATTGGAAGCTACAATTGTGAGCTACCTTATGAGGATTCTGTAAACTTAACTCAGGTCCCCTGCAAAAACAACAAGCAATTTTAATTACTGAGCCAAAGAATTACAAATTTAAAACCAGAAAGGTATGTTTTCATTTCTGCATGAGTAGTAATGTGGAGTTGCTCTCACTAAAGAACCATTTTGGGCCGGGCGGTGGTGGCACACGCCTTTAATCCCAGCACTTGGGAGGTAGAGGCAGGCGGATCTTTGTGAGTTCGAGGCCAGCCTGGTCTACAAAGCGAGTCCAGGACAGCCAGAGATATTCAGAGAAACCCTGTCTCAAAAAACCAAAAAAAAAAAAAAAAAAAGAACCATTTTGGTATCAGGAAGTTTATTTGCAGTGTTGATTAGCTTTTGAGTATTATTTGTTGATTGAGCAAAAGTTTTTCATTGAAATACTATATAAAAATTAGAGCTATGAAGCTTCCACAGAGAAAAATCAATTACTTCTTTTAAATATATAGTTTTATATTATTTCTTTAAATCTAGTAGTTCTCATCACTTTGGAATTTTCTGAGAATATGGACACCCACTATTCTAGTGGTTCTCAACCTGTGAGGTGACCCCTTTGGGGGTGGAACAGCCCTTTAAAACGATTGAATATCAGATATTTCCATTACTGTGGCAAAGCAGCTTTTATTATTTTTGTTTTATTATTCCTTCTAATTTATTTTACTGTACTTTTTACATTTACCTTCCTTCAAACCCTTGTCCCTTCCAACCCCCCAACACCAGGTAGGGGAGAAAGAAGGTTAAAGGGGAAAAGTTCTCTTTGAGCTACTTCCTGCTGATTAAGGACATCAGGTTCTTTGGAGGCAATACCAGTCTCCATAAGTCCAGCAAACCAGGAAACAGCAGCAGGAAGAACCAAAAGCAGTTCAGGAGAGCAGCAACCTTTTTCTTCTTTGTATCTCCTCTTTCTTCTTTTTAGCGCCCCCTTTCTCTTTGAGGCTCTGGCTTTTTATCCCTCTCCCAATTCTTCAGAGTTCTCAAGCTGCAGGTGGCTAAACCACGCCCCTGCGAGCTCATGAGGCAGTTAATAGTTTATACCTGTGGTCTTAACTGAAACAGTCTCACACCTGGGATTAAACAAAAACATTCTGATAACTGTTTTGGGTTTTTTGTTTTGTTTTGTTTTTTAATAAACTCTTACCACACATTACGATTCACAACAGTAGCAAAATTACAGTTATGAAATAGCAACAAAATAATTTTATGGTTGGGGGCCACCACAACATGAGGAACTGTATTAAAGAGTCGCGAACACTGGTCTACACCATTCTATCCTGAAGTAAAAGGTTTTTAAATGTACGTGTTCAGAGTATTGATGTTTCTGGATAAAAGATCAAATGAGGCTGATAAAAATCAGTTGTTGATTGTTTTGATTGGTAGTTTCTAGCCTGTTGGGTGTGGTGACTGCTTGCATGGTAGGCTAAGGCTGGAATATTGCAAGTTTGAGACCAGCCTGGGCTGTATACCTAAGTCCTTGCCTTTTAAGAAGAAAGTGAATTTTGAGATTTGCTTCAGATTAATGAGGGCGATTATCGAAGAAACTGAGTTTATATAGATCAGTGGTAAATTCATGAATAGACATTGTGTTCTCTACTTTTTGTACCAGCTTGAGATATTCTAAAGTTGGGGGGGATGAACAACAGTCTTTAACAGCTTTTACAACTCAGTAATGTTATTATTTTCCATCTGCCATGAAAACTGTCTTTCATAACTTTTTTGTAGCCTTACTCCTCGAGAGTTCAACTCATATGGAGCCCGAAGAGGAAATGATGCTGTGATGACAAGAGGCACATTTGCAAACATCAAGCTTTTTAATAAGTTTATTGGGAAGCCAGCTCCCAAAACAGTTCACTTTCCATCAGGACAGACGGTAAGGATGTATACAAAGTGCCTCAGCCATTACTCACTGGATCAGCTTCTGTACTAAATATTTTTCTGTTTAATCTACAGCTTGATGTATTTGAAGCTGCAGAACTGTACCAGAAAGAAGGTATCCCACTAATAATTTTAGCAGGAAAGAAATATGGTTCAGGAAATTCAAGAGACTGGGCCGCCAAAGGACCCTATTTGCTGGTACTGATTCTTAAATTTTAATATCTTTTTGTTGTTGTTTTGTTTTTCCAGACAAAGTTTCTCTGTGTAATAGTACTGGCTGTCCTGGAACTCACTTTGGAGACCAGGCTGGCCTTGAACTCACAGAGATCTACCTGTCTCTGCCTCCCGAGTGCTGGGATTAAGGGCATGCACCACTACACCCGGCTTAAATTTTATATTCCTAAATTTAAAGAATTTTTAATGTTCTCTTTTGTTAATAACATCGTATCAAAATTTATTTGGCTTATTTGGATTTTTATATGATTATTTGGATCTCACATGGGGTTTTTAGTTCAATGATCTTGGATAATATTTTACATTTCTTTTATTTTGCTACTCTGATTTAACTTCATTTTTTTTTAAAAACATAAGGAGGTCTGTAAACTGGGAGCAGTAAAGAGAAAGGAGAGGTCTGTCTTAAACTACTTACCGTATGTAATACCTCCCTTTTACTTCATTTCTGTCAGGAGACTAAGTTGGCCAAATTTAAGAAACCTGAGCCGGGCGTGGTGGCGCACGCCTTTAATCCCAGCACTTGGGAGGCAGAGGCAGGTGGATCACTGTGAGTTCGAGGCCAGCCTGCTCTACAAAGTGAGTCCAGGACAGCCAGCGCTGTAACACAGAGAAACCCTGTCTTGAAAAACCAAAAAAAAAAAAAAAGAAAGAAAGAAAGAAACCTGTATGTATTTTCTCTGAGGCTATTCAGTTTCTTCAAGGACAATAACTTATATAGGAGGCACAGGTTAGCTCCAATTTCTGATTTCTCAGCCCATCTGTCATCCCTGTCTCATGTCATATGTGCCCCCCAACATCCCAGTGTTCCTCAGTTTAGGTCCTCCCTTCTTGATAGGGGATTTGAACTCCCCAGGAGTGAAAGATGATTAAGTGGTTTTTAAAAATAATATTCTTGAGCTAGGTGTCATAGCACATATCTTTAATCCCAGCACTGTGTTGGCAGAGGCAGGATGATCTCTGAGTTTGACAACAGCCTGATCTACAAAGTGAGTTCCAGGCCAGCCAGGGTTATGTGGAGACCTTGTCTCAAACAACAAACAAAACCAAGTTATTTTTTTTTTGTGTGTATAAGTACAGATAATATATAGTACATTTTTGCAGTTCAGATTATAGAGGAAGAAAGATGATGAAGAATTATGATAAAGGGAAAATGTCCCAAAAGGCTTCTGAGACAATATATGTTTTTAAAGTGGAGAAAGCAAGTCTGAGACCTTCAGCTCAGAGGTTCTCAACCTCCCTAATGTTGTAACCCTTTAATACAGTTGTGGTGAGCCTCAGACATAATTGTTGCTGCTTCATAACTGTAATTTTGCTACTGTTACGAATTATAATGTACTACCTATGTTTTCCAATGGTATTAGGCAACCCCTGTGAAAGGGAAATTCAACCGTGAAATGAGTTGTGATCCACAGATTAAGAACTGCTGCTCTAGCTCATTTTCTTTAGAGAGTAAATGTTTGCCAAAAGCAGAGCTAGAGCTAGAGGTCTTACTGGTTATTAGTTCTCCAATATTTCAAAGACCCCACACTTCTGCATCTCAAAAAAAGTTCTAATTGCAGATTGACTCAGATTTTAATGCTGATAGCACTGTCTTAATTCTAGTTTATCAGTCTGCCTAGTCAGTTACCTTTTTTTTTTTTTAAGATAAAGTCTTTCTGTGTAGCTCTGGCTGGCCTGGAACTCATAAAGATCCATCTCCCTCTATTTTTCCAAAGTTCTTCAGAGATCTATTTAGGGTCAAAATGTAAATCCTAGACCAAAGTGTAAATGGTCTTTTTTTTATAAATCTCTAGAAGGTTTCTGTAGATGCCTTATACAGTAATGTTAAATTCCATCAAAAACAACTGTACAAAGCCCAAAGCAGATTTTTTTTCTTTAAAATATTCATTATAAGGCAGACATGGTGGTACACCCTGCATACTCTGCACCCTGGGGCCGGAGAGAAGGAAGATTGCCATGATTTTGAATCCAGTTTAGGCTACAAACCAAGATCCTATCTCAATAATAATAATAATAAATAGATAAAAATTTTAAATCTCAATGTATGCTTCAAAAGTGATAAAAGGAAATAAAATACATATTTGTTACAGGGTGTCAAGGCTGTTTTGGCTGAAAGCTATGAAAAAATACACAAGGATCATTTGATTGGAATTGGCATAGTACCACTTGAGTTCCTCCCAGGAGAAAATGCTGATTCCTTGGGCCTCTCTGGCAGAGAAGTATTTTCTTTATCATTTCCTGAAGAACTCTCTCCTAGAATTACATTAAATATGAAGGTATCTAGAAGATCCCCCAAATACATAGTTGTATACTCTGTATTCAGATTGTTTGTAATTGCATGCTAAATGTCAGTGCGTGTAAGCTGTTGCTCTTTCCTGTTAATTTGTATTAATACAGCTCATGTTGTCTGAGGAAAAGTAGAAGGAACTTTTCCTCGTTCCTTAGGAAACAAGAAAAACTTTTTCCCTAAGTCTAGAAAAAAGGTTCCTGGTAGAGAATTCAGGCTCCATTTTAGATGTTTTCAGTTCTTTCTGTTTTGACCTAAATATGACCTAGGCAATAATCAATTTCAAAGAGAAGCAAAAATTCAGCATTCATGGTTAGAGTAAGATTTATAATTAAGGGAAGAAAAGAAAGGACAGTAGATGTTATATGTAATAGATACTTACTGTATAATAGGGATAAATAGTAATGACTTCCATAGGGGAAACAAAATCTAAGACCTGCTGTAGACTTGCATAGTCTGATAGTTGTCATTTAGAATTAGAGATCAAAATACCTGTTTTTATGCTTAACTTATTGGGAGGGATGACATGTTTTCAAATAGCAAAAGGGTTTTGGACAAGCAAAACAAATGAAATTAGAATCAGGAAGATGAGGCAATGAATCAAGTAGTTAGTAAATGTGAATACAAATGCTCTGACTCATAGGACATCTTTCTGTTTGTTTAAAGACGAGTACTGGAAAAGAATTCAGCGTGATTGCATCATTTGAAAATGATGTGGAGATAACTTTGTATAAACATGGAGGTTTATTAAACTTTGTGGCTCGAAAATTCTCATAGTATCTACTCACCGTGGTATCTTTCGTGACTGGTAACTGCAAAGCCTTTTGTGCTGGACCCAGGAATCTTTGCCGTGGAGCAGGAGATAATTCCAGTATACTTATCTCATCCATGGATGTAAATGATAATGAATCAACGTAGTGACTGAAATGAAATCTTGATTAATAATATACGAATGGTGCTATTAACATTGCTAAAATCAACGTGTGAAGTGTGTTGTGGAAGAGACCTGTAAGTATGAGGGTATATTTTATGAGAACATTTTGTAAATAAAGACAGAATTTGAACTTGTGTTGAAGATTCATATGAGTAGCCTTTCTGAAGCTGTTTTGTTTTGCACCTATAAAACTGGACTACTGTTTGTTGGTTTAAGAATAACAAGTTGAAATACAAGAATCCAGATTAGACCCTAAAATTGTGGAAATGGATACCTGGTTTATAAATGAAGTTTTTTTTTTTTTTTTTTTTGGTTTTTCAAGACAGGGTTTCTCTGTTGCCCTGGCTATCCTGGAACTCACTCTGTAGACCAAGCTAGCCTTGAACTCACAGAGATCCACCTGTCTCTGCCTCCCAAGTGCATGGAATTAAAGGCGTGCGCCACCACGTCTGGCATAAATGAAGTTTTAAGTGTATTCCTTTCCAGAATTGAGTTGGACACAGTTGGCATTCCCAGCTTGCAATGTAAGTCAAGTTTATCCTTAGTCTCAGTATGTCTGCCCCAGACAGGGTAGAACCTGCCCCAGATCACAGTCCCTCTGACCAGTCCAGCCAAAACTTCTTCCACATCTGAAGATAAACACATGCAAAATATAACTGATTGTATAGTACCATGTATTAGTAAAAGTACATTTCCTGTGGTACAGCCCTGTAATTTCTTCAGTAATTAGCCACTATGACCCTCTGGCAAGCCCAAATACTGGTGTACTAATTTGGACTATATTTTGCTCATTTTACATGATACTGTAACTTCTATGACCTCAATTAGGTATTACCAGCTGACGTTCCACACTCCTTTTATGAATGCTGGAAAGAACTTGAATCAAACTCTAGATTTCTTCTAGACTTATAAATTATCCACCCAAAGTTATATGGATATGCACCCCTAAGTATTTTTTTAAATGTATTTTTACAGTGTTTTAAGTTGATTTCTGCTACTTGCTTGAGTCTTCATTTTATCTGGGATGAATCACTTGTTAATTTCATTATGATTTGTTTGTTTTTAATCAAAACTGACCATAAACATAAGACACTTGATAGTTACTGCCGTTTCCATGTCACGTGTGTTCAGTTGCATTGGTATCTGTTAACACCACATCACATGCTATGTCCATGTTTAACATAATCCAAAGAGGGTTAGAAATTAATTTTAGAAAGCTCCATACCTCTTTTTAATTAGGAAATTAAACTTAGCAGCAAAAAGTTAAGTGGAGCAATTTTAAAAAATGTTTTCTTCATCTGATCTCTTTTTGTGCATTGCACAAAATAAAAAACTACTTGTTTTATGCTAAATTCAGGAACTACCAAACCAGAGGATGAAGAGCACTGAGAACTTTGCACATAATCAGTCATACAGTGTTTTCAAAATATTTTTTAGATGTGTACTTAGTTGGACTAGAGTTTGACAAAACAAAGTCTCTTTACTAAATGTTTGCTATTTTGGAATCATTGTGTTCTGGTAGATGCCATGTGTCTGTCTGTCTGCATGTGTGTTAATCTGTGTGGAAACCTAGTCAGGAATGGAGAAGTTACAAGTTGAATATTAAGATACTAGTACATGCTTTGAAGAAATGGTAGTTCCAAATGTGTATATGGGAAAAAATCTGGTTTATTTTGAAGGCATACTCTGTCTGTAGTCTGAGCTTTGGTGTGGACATAAATGTCGGAGATGATAAACGCAGCTATGAATTAAACATTAACAGTTCCAGTCCAGTAATGGCATAAAAATTGTATTTCAGGAACAAAATCAAGGTTCTGTTAATCTCTCACCTAGAAACAGTGAACTAAACTCTTGATAAGTGTGCTTTTAAATGGGGGAGGGGAATTAAGCACATTTCTCAATACTTACATCTTTTGATTCTGCCTCCAGCCGAATGATGCAAAAATGTGGCACCTGTTTTGTGTTACTACTCACTTTCTTTATTGACTATTTTGGCTTTTTTTTGTGTTATTTTCTGAATATTACCAATATTTGGGAAAAGAAAGTGAACACCAAAAAAGGAAATCAGTATTGTGAATGTAGTGCAGTTGCCAGCAGCAACATTTTAGTGTCTTCACAACATTGTGGTCCCTGCTGTTGTGTGCCTTAGTTGTGTTGCTCATACAGATGAAGGAAGGAAGGTGGGCCTCCAGCCACTGAACTGCCATGGTTATTATTCCTTTAAGGATCCCAAGATGGCAGGTACCTCTGCCTCTGTTAGCACCAGATGAGAGGCCACAGCATCTCTTCACTAGACTGCTTGATTTTCACTGGAATTGTACTAACAGCTAGCTGCAAAGCTAAGAGCTCAGCCAGAGTTAGTTATTTCCATATGTGTTAACAGTGTAATTTGCATTCCTCTTCCCAGTGGTGAGTGATAAGAGGGGAATATTTGAACATTTTTCAGTGGTTAAAAACACCTTTTTTTTGCCTTTGAGTTTAGGGAGAAGATACTAAGATACTGGATGATGATACTATATTTGATTTGGGGGTGGGGTGGGGAAAAATGGACTTTGGCTTTTCTCAGTGGGATTTTTTTCCCCCTTCGGGGTGACTGTGCTGAAATGTTTTTTGTTTTGTTAGTTAGTTTTTGTTTATTTTATCCATTTATGCCTATGTGACTATAAAAACATATATCTTTTAAGTAGCTGCAAATCATTGTTATTTAAAGCCAACAACATAGCCTAACAGTTTTAAGTTCAATAATGTTAAGTATTGTATAGAAATATATTGGAGGTAAAGTTCAGTTATGAAATTTGTGTATATGTTATTGATGCTGTAAATTATTTTTAATAAAGAAAATTCTATTATCACACTTGACTGGTGTTGTATTTTGCAGAAACTCAAAATAAAGCATCATTATTTAAGGAGAAGTGGAATGCTATCCAGAAATTTCTCATCGAATATGTTCTGTAATGTTCAGACTCTGTTCATTCCCGACATAACAGCCAGCATGTGAACCAGTTATATCAAAGTTCCTTTCCATGCTGGGACTAGTCGCATGAAAGTCTGAAATATGCTTAGTGTGTCCACTTAGATAGTAAATGAACCTAATTCAGGGAGTGTCAAGTCAAGTTATAGAAGCAGTTTAGTGTGAATGACAAATCTCACCTAAATCGGGATCTCTTGTGCAAACACAGTCAGTCAACTTAACATCCAAGTGATGGAGACTGTCTATTCTGCCAGGCAATTCATTTTGACACTGAAGTTTGGATTTTTAAAAGCTGGGTATTTCAATCAGGCTTGGTGTTGCATACCTGTAATTTCAGTGCTAAGGAGGCTGAGGCAGAAGGATTGATTGAGTTGAAGGCCAGTCTGTGCTAAAGCAAGGCTACTGTGGTAAATATTTTTTCTCAAAAAAATGTTTTCAAGCTGAAGTCGCCTGTTTGTAGCTGATACTCACTGATTCTCTTGCTCCCAAATGTGTCTTCATTTGTGTGAGTCATTTAAATACCTATTTACTGTATGAACTGCACCTACTAGAAATGGCATTGCATACCACCCTCATACCAGTGGTCTTTTTGTTATGATCATTGTTAACACTTAAAACAGAATGGCAGATCTCACTGGTATGACTTATGTATTAGAGGAGGAGATGGCCTGGATGTAGGACAGTGGTGCTGTATGTTCTGGAACCTTCACATTGTAGGTCCTACTAATGGTGTTATTCACTCCCTCTGCTACAGTTTCATTGATGTGTTTGCAAAGCAATTCATACACAGCCAGGAGCTAGGGCTGCAGCTCTCTCCCCTAAAGCAAAGGTTTGTAAATATGGTCAGCTTCCCACTGATTGGAAAGAATAGTCCAAGGGTTGTGGTTTAAGACACTAGTAAGTAACTTGTACACCAGGCTCAAGGCCTTGGATTCAAATCTCTTTAGGGGAAGAAAAAGCCCCTCCTCCACTGTTAGTAGCAACCTAAGTGATTAAAGTTTGTTAAAGTTGGTATCTAAGGGCTAAAAGGGTCACAATTTCAAATTCTAGGAAAATATCACAAAAGCAAATACCAGCATAGGCATATCCAGCCTTTGTAGAAACAACAGCCTTGGTACATTTATTACTTGGTACCACTTTTACTTCCTAATTATACATTATTTCTAGTCTTACTATTTTAATGAGAGTTGTTGGGATAAGTTTTACAGCTGCTAGACTATACTCTGATATTCAGGATATGGTTGGGCCACATAATGACATTCCAGTCAGTGAAAGAACACATGTAAACTGGCTCCTGAAATGTCACCAAGTAGCCATTTTAGTTTATGTGATTGCATTGACATTTGCACAATGAGGTTGCCTGAGGATACATTTCTTAGAACATATCCCATCAGCAGCAAATAATCACTTGCAAAATAGATCATCTATTGAAAAAGCAGGTGTATATGTAATCCTCACAGTCTGCTTATATGACAACTGAATTGTACATATCTATTGTGTTGGCACTAAACTTTGAACATCCAATACATACAGGAAATACAAATCTATAAGGTTAAGCCAAGGAGATGGCTCAGTGGGTTAGAAGTGCTTGCTGGACAAGTCTGGCCATACATGTGCTTTGTATGGCCAGAGCTATGTAAACATGAAGGAAGAAGCTCACTCCACAAAGTTGTCTCTGACCACATATGTGTGCTGTGGCATGCATTCCTCCCCATGCACACAGGCATATACAAAATACTAATACATTTTTAAAACTGCAAGGCCATAGTGTTTCCTAGAACACATTTGTGTTGAGTTTGAACCCAAGGCATCATACATGCTCAGCCCTGACACTGAGCTATACTCACGATATAAGACTGTATATTTAATCTCTGCATTGGTTCACAATATATCCAATGTTGGATATATATCCAATATTGAGGGGGGAAATAGCTTGGGAACAGGCATTAGGAACCTTAAAAGATTGAACAACTGGGCATGGTGGTCCACACCTTTAATTCCAGCACTCCGAAGGCAAGGCAGGTGGATCTACAAGGCTAGCCTGGTCTACAAAGTGAGTTCCAGGACAGCCAGGGCTTCACAGAGAAACCCTGTCTTGAAAACCCAGAATTAAAAAGAGAAGAGTGAACTGAAGTAGACAAAAACTGGACACAGTGGTGCTCACCTGTTATCTCAGCACTTGGAGGTGGCAACAGGAGACATATGAGACTGCCTCAACCAAAAGCTGAACATGATCAAAAAGTTTACTTATGACGACATCCTTTTAAAGGGATACTGTACTTAAAGTGAAAATGGCAATTTATACAGGAAGCATTTTTTTTCCTCCTTTGAAACAGGGTTTCCTTATGTAGCCCAGGCTGGCTGCCTTGAACTCAGCATCCTGCTTCAACTCCTCAAGTGCAAGGATTACACCGGTGGCCATGCCACACTATGTATTTCTGAAAGGTGTCCAGGGAGGTCAGAGGAAATGGCTCAGTGGGTAAGAAGAGTACTTACTGCCCAAGCTTGAAGACCTCAGTTTGGAGCCCCAGAACCCCTGTAAAAAGCCAGATATTAGTGTGCATTTCTGCCACCCTAGTGCTGGCTCAGGGAGTGATGAGACAGATCACTGGAGCTTTCTGACTGCCAGCCTACCTGAGAAAACGAGCTCCAAGTGAGAGACCCTGTCTCAAGGAGCAAAGCACAGATCAGTTCCCAGGACAGACACCACATCCTCCTCTTCTCTCCCTCAGTGTGTGTGCATGGGCACAATCATGTATACCATATATGTACACACATGCAAACAATGTCCAGGGGATGGAACCAGGTACAAACCAAATAACACAGTTGTGGATTTTATTTCCTTGTACCTTCAGTTGTCACAATTTCCACATCGAATCCTCTTTCCATTTTTTCAGCCCCTGAGAAAAAAGGCCAGTAGACTAGTGAGAGAAGGTGTGGGGAATTCAGATATTACAGAGGGGCTTTACAACACAAATAGGATTCCATTTCTGGTTACAGGAAATCCAAATCAAAGTCACTGACATCCTAAAGTGCAAAAAAAAAAAAAAAAAAAAAAAAAAAAAACAACAAAAACATCCTCACTGCTTGATGATTAGAAAAGAAACATGCTGGGCAGTGGTGGAGCACACCTTTAATCTCAGCATTCCAGGGGCACAGGCAGGTAGCTCTGTGTAAGTTCAAGGCCAACCTGGTCTATGGATGGAATTCTAGGATAGCCAGGCTAAACAGAGAGACCCTGTCTCAAAAAAACAAAGAAAAGGGTAACAGATAAGAGCCATATGCCTCATGCCCCTAGAGACATTGCAGATGTGGCTGCTATGTCACATATGGATCAGAAGGTGGCAAAGGAGAGAGACTATGTCTACATTCAGTGTTCTGACCTTTGAACATCTGAATGAATAGTAGCCTAATATTCCCGGGGGAAGGGGTGTGGAACAAGCAGGATACCAACAACACTTCGGCACCATAGGCCCCAAAAGGGAGGCTAGCTTGCATCTACCACCAGTACAGCACCAGGCAAGCACCAGATGGGCTCCTAGGACAAGCAAGAGACTAGGGGACCATTGCCTGACTCTGGATGAGGGGGGGTGTGGGTGAGCCAGCCCCAAAGGTCTGAGTGTGGGAGAGCCAGCCCTGCCTTTTGTCTGCTTGGTGGTGATGTTGGCAAGGCAGAGATCCTCTCCCTTTGGTCCTTAACAGCAGTGAAAAATATGAGCTCTGGGCCCAATGGGGTTACAAGAATAGGAGAGCTGTACCTGCCCCTCACATGCTGCAGCATTTGAGAGAGCAAGCCCTGCACCTCGCCTGGGCAGCACACTACTAAAGCTGGTCCTGGATGTGGGCATTGTGAGTGAGCCAGCCCTGAGAGATGAGTGTGGGAGAGCCAGCCCTGCCTTTTGTATCTTTGTGGAGGTGTTGGTGAAGGAGAGATTCCCTCCCCCTCTCTTTTGCCCTCACCGCCAGTGGCAGACAGGAGATTTGTACCTCATGGGGTCATAGGATCAGGAGAGCTGTCCCTGTCCCTCCCATGCTGTAGCACTGGAGAGAGCAGGCTCTGCAAGTGGGTGTTGCAGGCACAGAACCAGAGTTTTGAGTTGGCCCACCTCATGGAGTGCGTGAAGAGGCAATTTCCACAGACCCAAAACTACAGGATCCATGACACAGGACAACAGTGTATCTGAGAGAAATCCCAGTCAGGTTCCAATATTGACAAAGTAGGAGAAGACAGTGGCCTCATATCAGACCAAGGAATCATAATGAACATTTGCAAGTAAAAAAAGTTGAGAAAAGGGAATGTTGTGGGACATATTGAGAAACAATGCAGTTTCTACAATGCCTTTTTTTTAAATGTTGGGGGACATTTTCAAGGGTGGAAGGTGGGTCTGAGGGGAGGTGGGAGATGAGAAGGAACAAGGTTTGTGTTGCAAAATTCACAAAATAAAAAAACAATAAAAAGAAAAAAGAGCCATATGTATAAAGAGAGTAAATAAATTTCTCATTATGTTGGGTAGATGGTGGGGATTGAGAGAACATCCAAGTTAATAACTATGGGTAACTATCACACCCATGAGTGTGTCGTGACAGGAGAAACTAGTGAGATGTACGTACCACAAAATAACATAGGGAGACCAAACTGCAAATCCAGGTGACAAATCCAGGCACAGGACTCTTCCTGCCTCAGAGTGCTCTGGCCGATCAGAGAAGTCCCGCTTAGCTGCAGAAGGGCATCCAGATATGGCCTAGTGTCCTTCAAAAGTAAGATTGTCCAACTACCACGTCCTAGAATCCCAGGCAAGCTATTGAGCACTTTCCCGCATACTGAACTAGCTAAATGAGGATTCTAACCCAATTGCCTCTGCTTCTGGGTGTAAAAGTGTCATTCGTCACCTCAGATCTGAACTGTTACTAACAGCCCAGTGGGTGCTGCGTTCAAGGTCCTGAACTGGAAGTTGGTTACCATGATCTGGTTGAGGTTGTAAGCACTCTAGGCTTCAGTTTCCCAGCCAGCACAGACAGTGTCGGCCTGTTTAATAAATACTCCCGTTTCAGGTTAGAACATTCCAGTTCCCAGAGGCAAATCACGATTTCTCACAGAGTTTTCAGTTTCAGGACCAGGATTCCCTTCTGGGGAGACTGCACCTTTAGAGGTGCTCTATGAAGATGGCCTCAAGGATAGGAGCTTCCAGAAAGAGCAAGAAGGAGTGAGGAAAGACAGTCAAGAAGCAAACTCACCTGGGCCACCTTCCTGACAGGACTAGGCATACCTGGTCAGAATTGACAGGTGCCGCTCTCACGCTCAAAGCTTACTCTAGGGCCAATCAGAAACAAGGAGTTCTGACTAGAGAGCAGAGACTGACAGCATGGTCGGGTTGCAGACAGCCAATCAGAAGCCGGGTCTCTGATCTCTGTTAGTAGTTAGAGAGGGTTGGGCCAAAGGCTGTCAGTAGTGTGCGCTGATTGGTCTATGGGATGTAGGAGGAGCCAACAGGAAAGCGGGGCTCGCGGCGGCGGGTCCGCTCCACCTCCTGCACCGGGGCTGCCTGCTAACGGAGTTTGAAGAGCGAGTTGGCATTGGCGCCTCCAATCTGTACTGGTGAGAAGAGGTGGGGGAGGATGAGACTAGACCAGGGTCGCCCTGAGGGGACGTCTCTGAGAGGGAGTGGCGGGTTTCTGCGACCCTCGAGCTTCTCAAACTCTGCTTGCTGAAGGGACAGGGCACTGTACGGCCTCAGCGGGACTGAGATCTCAGAGCGCAGTTTCCAGGGTCCCTCATTCCGCGGGCCTGCACGCTGCGGGGTGGAAGCCTTCCCAAAGGCTCTCCTGGACCAAACTGACACAAGGCCAGGAACCGGGCTGTGGGCCACCTCCTGCCCTTCCTTGTCCTTTGCTCTGCAGCAAGATCCACTGCAGCATGGAGTGCTGCTGCTTCCCCTCGCCCTTGGAAAACAGCATCGAATCCCTGCAGTGATGGGAGCCATTGGCTTACGACAATAAATGCAGGAATATAATTGTCTGCTTCCAACCTTGGAAGCTCATAGCAGAACGCTTGCTGAAGACCAGCGTGGAAGATGTGCTAAGGCAGAGTTCACTGCACTTTGTAACACTTTACAAGAGGGTGAGAGGAAAGGCTGGGTTCTTTCTTTTTTTCCTTGTGTACCTTGCACAAAGTGCAGAGTGTCAGGTCCACTCCTTCTCCATTCCCCTTTCCTGCAACAAAAGATTATGGAGTCTGATATTAGCCTCTTGGTTAAAAGCCCGTACTGTTTGAGGGGCTTTTGAGGAGCTAAATATTGTTGCCAAGTAGTACAGGAACACCTATATATGATCTGGATTCACCCTCAGTCCTCTCCACACAAGAGGCGCATTTGGTTAAAATGGATGTCTCTGATGATAAAATTTTGCTTTCTTTTTGTGTGTCACATTTGGGAGCAGGCTTCATTGTGTATCTTTTCTTTCAGGATGTGGAGTTCTTCGTGTATACAGCAGGAAAGCAAATATAAAGAACTTTTAGCAGCTTAGTTGGCTCTAGAAGGGACTTTTAGGGATGGCTTTGCTGAACTCTTTTAGAGGCATTGTGGCTGAAGTTTCACAGGTTGGCTGCCGCACTAGTGCTGGAACAACTTTTTGAAGTTCAGCACCTGTTTGGTACCAGGTTGTCCTGTGGCCAGACCTGCCAACAATGCCTTCTCCTACTTTAGCAAACAGAACTTTGCAAACAGCTACTTAGGAATCCCATTTAAGGCATGGGAATGTTTTCTGGACATTGGCCTTCATCTATTGCCTCTAACAGTCTTCAACTTTAAGAGTGTTTTTTTTTTTTTGTTTTGTTTTGTTTTTGAGACAGTCTCCCACAGTAGCCAGGGCTAGATTAGACCTCAACAGGTAGTTTGAACTGGCCTTCAACTAGCAGCAATCTTTCTGCTCCTTTCTCTGGATTGGTGGGACAACAGATGAGAGCCAACACACCCAGCTGCCTATCAAATTCCTACCAAGTTCAGCATTGCTTTAACACTCTTAAATACTTTCAGAGTTGAGAAGCTTTCATCTTGGAGTTAGTGCTTCAGTTCATATTACATTCTGGGCACTGGCTCGGTTTTATATATATTCAAAAGGAACGTTTAAAATTTCTTGCAATGTCTTAAGGCCAAAAGCAGTGTAGCAGGATGTACTAGTTTCCTGAAGTTTCAGGAGCAAAGATTGTTCTGAAACCCTGTTTGGTCTTTGTGACAATATGCTTAATGAACAAAACCTAAAGAGCTTAATTCGCTTCTCAAAGCAAATACAATGTTCAGAAGGTAAACGTGAGAAGTATTTGTCATGAATACAACAACTTGGCTGGGCATGGTGGCACACACCTTTACTCCCAGAATTTGGGAGGCAGAGGCAAGAGGATGTCTGTGAGTTCGAGGCCAGGCAGGTCTACAAAGTGAGTGCCAGGGCTACACGGAGAAACCTTGTCTGAGGAAAAAAAAAAGAGTACAGCAACTTGGTTGGGTACAGGAATCACTTTGATGAGTGCTTACCTAGCATTTATGAGGCCCTGAGTTTGATCCACAGCATAAAATATGCCAAGCAGAGTGGTATATACCTGTAATCTCAGCATGTGGGAGGTAGAGGCAGGAAGATCAGAAATTCAAAGCTATATAATGAATTTAAGGCTAGCCTATGCTACATGAAACCTTGTCTCAAAAACAAAAACCAACATAAAGAATGCAACAACTTAAGAGTTACGCGTGTGTACCCCCAAGTGTGACTTTATATGGTTGCTGTGGATTCAAACTCAGGTCCTCATGTTCACATATTGATCCTCTTCCCCAGTGAGCCATCTTCCCAGCCCCAAGAGCTGAGTTCTCAATGAAACTTATCATTAGTTTTCGACACATCTGAATGTCTTTAAATCTATATTTCCCTGTAAATTTGGCAGACAAGAGGAAAGATTAGATTGGATAATAACAAAACTCCTCTCTGAGCTAAGTTTGTCCATAATCTATAACTTCAATTTGGGAGGGAAATTTAAAAATAATTTATGGTACAAGGATTTTTATTCACCTGTCAATATATCTACTTATATTTTGTTTGTCTTATTTGAGACAAGATCTCCATATTATTTCCTGGCCAGCATAGAACTTTCTAGGTCGACAAAGCTGGCCTGGAATTTCGACTTCAAGTATCTGCCTTCCAAGTGCTGGGATTATAATGGCATAGGCCAGTATGTCCTGACAGAAAATCAACTTCTTTTTATTTGAAGGTTATATTAATTTATAAATGTCTCTGGTGGGTATAGTGCACATGTAACTTCATTTACCTACAGAGTCCTGGAAAGAGTATCAGAGCCCCCTGGAACTGCAGCTACTGGGGAAAGTAAGTAAGCCACCCAGTGTGAGTGCTGGGGACCAAGGTCAGGTCTTCTGCAAGAACAGCAAGTGTTCTTAACTGCTGACTCACCGCCCTAGATCCAGGATATCTGCTTCTTGATCTCATTCACTAATTTGATTGTTTAAACTTTATAAATGAAAATCAAGGCACATAGTCTCAATATAGAGAAACAGTGGTTGGTCTTGAGAATAATCAATCAAATAAATAACTGTCATTGTCATATGTCATAATCTGGCTGTTATTTTTCCCCTAGACATGTTGTCAAGTGGAGATGGCCAGAAGTCACAGACTTTTGCAAAACCCACTTTTACTGAGGCACAAGCCACTGCACTGGTAGAATCAGTATTTGGGTTCAAAGTTTCTAAGATCCAGCCACTCCCCAGCTATGATGACCAAAACTTTCATGTTCACATTTCAAGACCCAAAGATACCACAGATGAACCAGTTGAATATGTCCTCAAAATAAGTAACACAGAGTCTAGTCAAACTCCAGACCTGATTGAAATGCAGAACCAGGTCATCATGTTTCTGAGAGCAGCTGGATTCCCAACAGCCTCTGTGTGCCGAACCAAAGGGGACAACACGATCTCTCTCGTGTCCATTGGTAAGACATTTCCTATACATTCCTATTACTGCATTCATAATTCCAAGTGGAGATATAGTTTGGAAGTAGTTTGAGTTGAGATTGAGTGCAAATATTTTATGTAAAATAATCTGATAAATAATAACTAAAGGACCTGTGAAAATCAGGAAGACATGTTCTATTCTTATTTAACACAAAAAGATTAGGTGGGTTGCTAAGGATTGAACCCAGGTCTTTGCACATGCTAGGCAAGCACTCAGCAAAGCCCCTTCTCAAGGATCTCTTTTTATTTATTAGACTGGCTGCATATGCTGGTGCTGTGTTGTGGTAGAAATAGAAAGAACAGGAAAATAAATCACGCTTTATAAAGCCTGGTTTGTCATTATTATGTATGTGACCTTGGGCACAACACTTGAGTCCAAGGCTTCAGGTTCTCATCTCTGGGACTCCACCTCTTTCCCTTTAAAGAGTTCTGAGATGTAGCTAATGTCTCAAGGAGCAGTTTGAGATCAGTTCCTTGGAATTTTTTTTGAAGTGTGAGATCCCCACCGTCCTCTTTTCTCTGGCTCGTCTATTATTTCTTAGTTTGTATTGCTCCTAACAACTAAGACCTACTCCAGTCCCTGAGGAGTAGTTAGCAGAGCTGTATTGCAGGTACAAGATACACTTGAATTTGCCCCAAAGAAGCCTGTGATTTATAGAGCAGTCCCCTTTTTATACCTTGTGTTCCTCATTGCCACTGGATGTGCGTTTTAGGCATTCATTTGCCTAGTAAGTAATCGTCTCCTTGGATCTAAGGCCTGAACAGTTGGAGCTATGTTTGGGGTATATAAATGGTTTGTCTTTCTGTTTGCTTTGACCCATATGACTCTGCCTCACAGAATATTGCAGAGTAGTTTTATCTTGGTCCATTTTCCCTCTTACCCTGAAATTCCCTTTCCTTTCATAGTAATTCTTTTTTTTAAAGTTTATTTATTTTTATTTTATGTGCATTCATATTTTGACTACATGTTTGGCTGTCAGATTGTTTTTTTTTTAACATTATTTATTTATTGTGTATAGTGTTCTGCCGGCATGTACACATTCACTCCAGAAGAGGGCACCAGATCTCAATGTAGATGGTTGTGAGCCACCATGTGGTTGCTGGGAATTGAACTCAGGACCTTTGGAAGAACAGCCAGTGTTCTTAACCTCTGAGCCATCTCTCCAGCCCTGTCAGATTGTTTGGAACAGGAGTTACAGGCAGTTGTGAGCTACCATGTGCATGCTGGGATTTGAACCCGTGCCCTCTGGAAGAACACTCAGTACTCCTAACTGCTGAGCCATCTCTCCAGCCCTCATAGTAATTCTTAAAAAAAGAAAAAGAGAAAGAAAAAGCTTCTAATGTTTTTTTTAAAGAATAATTGACAGGATATGTCATTCCTTCGATCTAGATAGTGGATCAGAAATCAAAAGCTACTTGGTAAGAATGCTCACTTACCTCCCTGGAAGACCAATAGCTGAGGTTGCCATCAGCCACCAGCAACTCTGTGAATTGGGAAGGCTTGCTGCCCAATTGGATAAAACACTGGAGGTAAGTTTTGGGGTCTTATTTTGTTTATAAGTGATTTTTGTTGGTTTACCTTATTATTATTATTTTTTAATTGTTTCTTTTGAGATAGAGTCTTACTAAGTAGCCATGGCTGGCCTGGAACTAATTGTGTACACCAGACTTATATTGAATTCACAGAGATCCTCCTGCCTCTGCTTTGAAAGTGCTGGGACTAAAGGCATACATTACTATGCCTGGCTAGCAATGAGATTCTTAGGAACATGCTTTATTTATTCATTTTGTTTTAGACAGGGTCTCATACAGTACAGTGTGTCCTCAAACTCACTGTGTACCCAAAGATTACCTTGAACTTCTGATCCTGCTTCCTCTACCTCCTCAGTACTGAAGTTATAGGCCTGTGCTACCATGTGTAGTTTATATGGTCCTCAGGATTGAGCTTCATGCATTCAGGGTAAGCACTCTACCAACTGCCCTGCCTCCCAAAAATATTTATTCATCTTTTATCCATGTTGTCTAGGACTGTACATTTTTCACAGTGGAAGACTTAGTTTTTAAAAAGTAACACCACACTGATTCTAGAGTTAGGACTGCATTGGTCAGAAAGAAAAGGAGGAAGACCATCCCAAGTGAAGGAAAGAGCATGTGAAGTACAATGAATGACCATATTCTGGAACCTCTGCAAAATTCATTGTGGCTGAAATATGTAACAATTATAAATGAGCACTCAAGAGATAAAATTGAAAATATAAGATGGAGTCAGATTATAAGATACCCATTCTATGACAATAAAGAGTTGGTTTGTCCCTAACACTGTGGAGGCTGATACAGGAGTCTCATCAGTTTGTGCCAGCCTAGACCACACACAGAGTAAGACCCGTGCCTTCCCACTCCTCAAAAGAAAGGAGTCTGAACTGTATCTTACAGGCAGTAGGGTTCCTTGGGAGGGTTTTCTTAACATCCAAAACCTACTAATTATAGCACTCTGAGGTCCAGAAAGGTGGGGAACATCTGGGAAGTTTATTCAGTAGTCAGATAATGGATAATTAGTAAAAACAGATTAAAGGCTTGAGTCAGGGAAAGTTTTAAATTGGATGTGGTGATGCAGACCTTCAATCCCAGCACTGAGGAGGCAGAAGCAAGGGAACCACCACAAGTTCAAAGCCAGTCTGTTCTACATAGTGAGGTCAGGATTGTGTAGCTAGAGTCTGTCTTACAGTAAACAAAGAAACAAACAAATGTTAAAGTTTCAAGAAGTTTAGAAGACAATGCAACTATATTTGGTGAGTGTTTTAGTTTTAAGCTTGTGACCAGGGCAGGATTGAGCAAAGTGTGGGTGGGTTCTACCTAGTCTTTTTGGGATACATTCTCATTCTAAAGCAGGATCAATTAAGTAAGAGATAAGGTTTATTCTTTCAGTCTCAGAAACATATTTGTAGTCTGCTAGAAATTAGTGAAAAGAAAACAGAATGTTGCTTCATGTGTCCGTCATTATGATTGAAATGTTTCTTATGGAAGAATTTTTAGGGTCTTGGCTTTTTGTTTGTTTGTTTGTATGCAATCTGACAGTGTTAACCATGCACGTTGGTGTATACCTATAGTCTACGCCCTTATGAGAATAAGCAGGAGAATTGATGAAAATTCAACCCCAGCTTTGGCTATATTCTGCCATCCTGACTCCAAAACCCAAGAAACCAAATATCTTTGCCATTTGTTTTACATATTTAGGGCACTTTAGTTTTTTACCCAGTGGGTATGTGTTAGCATGTCTAGCTCCTCCATGTTTCTCGTGCTTGATATTCACTGAACTTCCTTGAGTACATGCAGTTAGGTTGATTGGAAGCCATGTGACTCTTTTGGGTCTTGCTTTTAACCTCTTATATGTGGTGGTAGGGCTAGGTTTGCTCTAAGAACTATGTAATGCAAAACTCTTCTGAGATCCCTGCCCAGTATCCTATAAACTGATGTTTCCCAGGGTGCCACAGACACTGTTCCTAGCCTTGCATATGAGTCCAATCTAGTCCCTTTGATCCCTTTCAGATGTCCTTTCCTCAGACTTAACATGTGGGTCATATACCAATCCATCAAATTCTCAAGGAGGACTTGGTGTTCTCTCTGCAGCTCTGACCTTTGACAGTCTGTTCTGCAATCTCTAGCCGCCTTGGTCTTCCTGGACTGCCAGCTCTAAGTCTTCAACTCCTTGACCTCCCTGGGGTCTTCTTGGGTCTTCTCTGTGCACTGCGTCCTCTGTCAAGGTAGTGAGTGGGGATAAACTCATTTTAGTTTTCTGTCCTCATTACTTAATGTCAGTGACTTAAATTGTTTTCAATATTTTAACTGGGCACCCAAGTCTGCCACTCCTCTTGGCCAGACCGTCAAGGCCATGTACCTATGTTAGTAGTATTAATCTCCCTGCTATCCCCAAATAGAAATAACCTATTTCTTTTCTGGTTAAACAAAAATCCTTTAGTGACTCTTTATTTAAGAAAAACTAATAAAAATACTAAGGAAAATCAGAAGTTATAGTAATGTCACCCATCCTCTGTAAATGATGTTCAATAAATGTTTATAAACTTTTTCTACTGCACACTATTCACTTATTCAACAAAAAGTGTATTGCATATAGCTTTGGGTGGTAAACATATTAATAATTTCAGTCAGAACTCTCTCAATTAAGTTGGAGCAAATTCATTTGTAGATGTTCTTTAAAATGTCCATTTATAGTGCTGCATAGATTTTTATTTATTTCTTTATTTTGCTTTTTCAAGACAGGATTTCTCTGTGTAACCCTGGCTGTCCTAAAACTCGTTCTGTAGACCAGGCTGGCCTCAAACTCACAGAGATCTACCTGCCTCTGCCTCCCGAGTGCCTGGAGTAAAGTTTTGTGCCACCATGCCCAGCATGCATGGATATTTTTGGCACAATCACAAAGATATGAATTCACATTCCAATACCCACATAAAAGAAGGGCAGAATATCTCCCAGCCCTGGGGAGGTAGAGTCAGGAGGGTCCCTGGGGCTCTCTGGCCAGCCAGTCTAGCCAAATTGTCAAGTTATAGGTTCAGTGAGAGACCTCATCTCTAAAAATAAAATGGAGGATCTGGCAAAATGGCTAAGTACTGAAGACTCTTGCCACCAAGGTTGAGACCTATATGGTGGAAGGAAAGAATTGACCCCCACAAGTTGTCCTATGACCACCACACTCATGCCACGGCTGACACACACACAAATACATTTTTATATGTGTACGTATGCACAACATGTACATCCATACACGTATATGCTCACGTGTAAAATAAAAAGTAAAGAGTAAAATAAAATGAAGAGGAACTGATGAAGATGCTCAGACCTCTGGTCTCTAGGTGTGCACATGCACACATGAACTTGTATACACACAGACACAGACACACACACAAATATCCATTTAGAATGTCAATATACTTTGAATTTGAGCAATTATTTTATTTTTATTTCTTATATATTTGGTTGTGAGCCTAGCCTTTAACGGCTGAGCCATCTCTCCAGCCCTTATTTTTATTTCTTTATAACAGAATCTTTATGAAAAATTATTTCTTTATCTATGTGTAGACTGTTTTGCCTGCATCTCTGTTAAAGTGTACTTCATGTACGAGGTGCCAAAGGGAGGTAAGAAGAGGGTGCTAGATGGCCTGGAACTGGAGTTATGGGTGGTTGTGAAGGGACATGGGTACTTGAAATGGAATCCCAGTCTTCTGCAATAGCATGGAGCGCTCTCAGCCACCGAGCCTTCTCTCCAGCGCCTGTCACAGGGTCTCACTATATATCCCTGACTGACCTGGAACTCTGTGCAAACTGGGTTAGCCTTAAACTTGTGGCAATCCTCCTGCCTCTGCCTCCTGAGTGCTTGGATTACATGTGTAGGCCATCATACCTGGCTTAACTGTATTTTTAGGAGATTGTTTTTCATATGTTAACTTTATTCAGAAAAACATTTGTGATTACAGTGCTCTGTACTGTATCTATTGTCTCTATAATATCCTCCAAATATCTTCCAATATGCTCTTTAAGCAGTGTCTCTTACATCTTTTTCCATTACCATTTAAAAAATAAATGTATTGTGATATATTTAAGATACACAACATGTTATAAGATACATATACAGTGAAACAGCTGGCATGGTTGCCTTTTCCCCTCTTTCAGAGACACTCAATTAACTCATGTATTTCATTCACTCTCTTCCATGTTGTCACTTAGCGGAAATGCTAACTGAGGACACTTAGCAGCATTGGTATTCATGTTAGATCACTGAACTTGTTAGTCTTAAATATTTACTACTTCGCTGTTCTTGTTTCTCTTCAGAGGCTGTAAATATTCTGCCTTTTACTGAACATTTGCTACAGTTTAAACTTTGGCCTACACACCTCCCTTTATTTATTTTTAACCTGGCTGTTGTGACTAAGTACTAGGCACATAATAGTACAGATATTTTCATAAGGTTGTAATTTCATTATCCTTAGGTATGTGCCCCCAACAGGCTGAATTTAAGGGTCACATAATGTTCTGCCCGGTTCTTGAGACCCCAAAGACCACCCAGGAACCAATTCCAATGTAAATACGTGAGGGTTGTTTATTTAAGCTCAGAGCTTGGACTCTCAACACTCACTGACACAGCAGTTCGAGTTGAGAGCCCCCAGACTCAAAAGTACAGAGTTTATATGGAAACTCAGAAGCAGATTCTTTACCATATGATTGGATGTCATTTGGGTAGCTAGTCATGTCCATCTCTGATTGGCTCGTTGTTACTGACTAACCAGCTGCAGTCAGCTTGACCACCAGAAAGTTTGTTTAGACTTTTAGGGTGCTTTCTCAGAGTGAGCTGTCTGGTGATGACGAGGGAACACCCTGGAATACAAGATCAGGTACATTTTGTTGTTGTTCTGGAACTGGAGGTCAGCTCTGAGTCAAACTTAATACAAAATGGAATCTTTTCAAGATGGATTTAGTCAGGCTCCACAATAGTAATTCTGGTTCTAAGTTTTTTAGTAACGTTCCCTGCTGTGCTCTATAGTGGATGTACATTCTTGTCCACAGTATACGCAGCTTCTCTTCCTCCATGCCCTCCTCCCAACACTGCTTATCACTCATATTTTTGATAGCATCTATCTTCACAGCTGTGAAGTGCTGTCTCATGGTTGGTGTTCTCAGTTTTTATTTCCTAGTGGTTGTTTATAGTGACCACCTTTTGTGTGCCCTTTGGACATTTTTGTGTTGTCTTTGGAAAAATTTTGGCCTCAGTCTTTTTCTCATTTTTTTAAAGACTTATTTATTTATTATGTATACAGTGTTCTATCTGCATGTATGTCTGCAGGCCAGAAGAGGGCACCAGATCTAATTATAGATGGTTGTGAGCCACTATGTGGTTGCTGGGAATTGAACTCAGGACCTCTGGAAGACCAGTCAGTGTTCTTAACCTCTGAGCCATCTCTCCAGCCCCTCTTTTGCTCATTTTTAAATAGAGCTATACTGTTTTCTTGCTATTGGGTTTACTAGTTCTTTACAAATCTTGCATACTAGCACTTTTTCTAAATCTTTTCCCCAAACTATCAATTGAGATTACAATGTTATCTTTTTGTGTGAATGTGTTCATGTATGTACATGTTGTGTGGGTGTGAATTTACTCATGTGCCTCTGCATGTCAGGCCGTAGGTCAACATCAGTGTCTTCCCTGATTGCTCTCCATCTCTTTTTGTTATTGAAAAATTTTCACACTTCTTTATTGTGTGTGTGTTCATGTGTGTGTGTGTGTCATAGTGTGTAGCCACTCTTTTACTACTTTGTGTGTTCATTTTTCTTCCACCTTTCTCCACCCTTTTTCCAGCCTTTCAACCCCCCAACATTGATATGAGAAGAAACAAGGATAGAGGAGAAAGGGACAAGTTTATTGTTAGACTACTTCCTGATGACTAGGGTTGTTGAGTTGAGGCAAGTGTGATCTAATTTCTTCTTTCTGCACCACTACTTAACAAAGTACGACCAAGAGCAACCAACAACCAACCAACAAACAACATTCCTATGGGGCTCTAGCATTTATATACCCTCTGAAAAGTCCCCCAAATTCCAATGTCACACAATCACAGAAACCATCTACAACTGGCTGAACCACACCTCTGCTAGAGCATGAGGCAAATCATAGCCACCTGCTGTGAAGCAGCCTCATATCCTCGCATCTAGGATTCAAGAAAAAAACATTTTCTTATAATATTTCTGAGTTTTATTTTTATTTTTTGCCAACATTCCAAAATTCTCACTACCATAGTGCATGTGTAGAAATCTGAGACAAGGACAACTTACAGGAATCATTTCTCTCCTTCTGTGTTGGTTCTGGCATCAAACTCAAGTCATCAGGCTTGGCAAATGCCTTTTCCTAGTAAGCCATCTTGCTAGCCGACCACCTTATCCTTTTGGGAAAGATCTCTCATTAAGCCTGAAACTTCTTTCTTTCTTTCTTTTTTTTTTTTTTTTTTTTTTTGGTTTTTCGAGACAGGGTTCCTCTGTGTATCCCTGGCTGTCCTGGACTCTATTTGTAGACCAGGCTGCCCTCGAACTCACAAAGATTCCCTTGCCTCTGCCTCCCAAGGGATTAAAGGCATGCACCGCCACCGCCCAGCTGAAACTTTCCAATTGGCTGCAATAGCTACTCAGCAAGCCCCAGGGAACCCTTCTATCTTCATTTCCCGGTGTTGGTATTAGAGGCCTGAGCCTGTCATCACTGCCCTGAGCCATTTCCCAGCCCCAGTATTGTTGAATTTTCTGTGTAGAAGCTTTTAGTTTGATTTAATCTTAAATCTGATAAGTTCTTGCAGCTCAACTTTTCTCTTCAGAATCACTCTTGGTATTTGGAGTCTTTCATAGTTTTATGCAGATCTTACGATCTGCTTTTTCTATTTTTGCAAAGAATGCTGTTGGGATTTCACAGGGTCTCATCAACTCCCTCATCACTGCTGTCTCCTTCCTTCCTGTCTGTGAGTTCATTCACACTCTGCTCCTGTGGGCTTCACTCGTTGCCTCTTCCTCCTGAAGCTTCAGCTCTTCTTTCTCTGCTTGAGATGGCAAATGCAGTTTGAGAGGAGGCACCTCCACATGATGAGTGTTCTGCTGTTCAGCTGGTCACCTGCTGCTGTGCTGTGCAACCTTTCTCAAGTTGTGGTGTAGGGAACAGAGATGCTCTGGGGGACACCGAGAACCACTCTCCACTTGGTAGTACAGTGCCTTCTGGCACACTTTATCCCCATTGCTCATGCCCTCACTGACCTCCCATCATGCTGTGGCAGGCAGAGTCCCTTAATCTTCCTGTAAGTACCTAGAGCTGCAGTGTCTGTGATACTGGAGAGATGTGCTGTTTCAGTTCTGTCCTTTGGTAGAGACTGTGACCAATCTGCTGAGGATATAGTTGGGCCACTGAAAATTCCAGCAGCTCCCAGGCCCAGGTGTTCCTGAGTAGACAGGAGCCATGACATCGTAGGGATCAGAACAGATACATTCTGAAGTCGTAGGACCAAATAATACAGGAATTTGGTTGTAGCTTCACAGATGGGCTGGAGGTCAGGCTCAGAGGGTTCAAGTATGGGGTAGGAGAAAACAGGGCAACCCTGTGAATGTGACTGTGGTGTGAGCTCTGTACTAGAGGAAGCAAAGTGCTTCGCAAATGGGAGCTCTGGTGAGAGAAGGGGTGGGGACACTAACTGGAAGAGAGGCTGACATGAGTTAACAAAGCACTGGTTGAACTGCCTGCAGTTCACATTGGGCTGCAAGGAGCCGAAGGAGATAAAGGCCAGAGCAATCTCAATGACCCGGTGCAAAATTCATATGTTTGAGTATTCAAGCAAACTTTTGGACTGAGGACATACCTCAGAGATAGAGTGCTTGCCTAGCACGTAGAAGGCCCTGGGTTCAACCCCCAGCACCACAAAACAAGCAAACTACAAGCAAGGCATTTATGGAGCACCAACCTGTGTGAGGGCTGTATTTCCTGTCTCTGTCAGTCCGTGACTCACTGATGTCTTCATTTCCCTGCTAGAGAAACAGACATTCCATGAGACATTTCATGGTCTGTTTCTAAGAAGAGGGAGTTGGAACTAGGATCTGTGTGACTCAGTCTAGTGTTCTTTCTGCTTGCGCCTTGAGAGCTGAGATGCCATTTTGTGGTTGTCGGGGACAACAGTGCCAGCACTGTAGCACCTAACCCTAAAGCTTACCTGAGTGACTGTAACTGGAAACCCAGCAAGAATGTTGCATTTATCCTAAGCTATTTTCTTTTTTGAGACAAGGTCTTACTATATAGTTCTTTCTGTCCGAGACCTTAATATGTAGAACATGCTGCCCTTGAACAAACAGAGATCCTTCTGCCTCTGCCTCCCAAGTGCTGGGATTAAAAGCTTGCACCAACACACCTCATTTTGTTATATTTACTTTAAAAACAATCTGGAGAGATGGCTCAGTGTTTACTAAGTGCTTAAGCCTTAGGGGGGATATATTGTTCTTCTAGTGGACTTCATTCAGTTTCCAGTATGTACAAGAGTGCCTCACAACTCTCTGTGGGTACCTGCCCTCACATGCACATATCCACACAAGACATGCACACACACACACACACACACACACACACACACACACACACACATGCACTCACACATATACATATGGACAATTAAAGTTAGTAAAAGCAGAGGCTGGAAAGAGTTTACGAAGTGAAATGATCCTCTGTGTTTCATGCAGAAGTGTGAAGACTTGAGTTGTCCCTTCAGAATTCACATGAAAATACCAGGCAAGGTGGCAGGCTTATAATGCTGGGCTGTGGAAGGAGACACAGGAGGATTTTTGGAACTTTGGCTTAGCCTGATTGGTGGAACCAAATGAGTAGACTACATACAATGGGCTTGGATGTTTAAAATTATATACATTTATATATATACTCTCTCTCTCTCTCTCTGGGTGTATGTGTATGTGCGTGTATGAGAGAGAGAGAGAGGGAGAGAGAGAGAGAGAGAGAGAGAATATGTGTTTGGTGTGTTAAGGTTTATGTCACAGTGCATGTGTAGAACTGTGCAAGTCAGCTGATAATTCTCTACCTTGGGGATCCAGGGATCAAAACTCAGGTCATAGGAATTAACAATGACCTATTAGCAAGCACCTGGACCCACTTACCCATCTTGCTGGCCCCGTGGTACTGTTTTTTGTTTTTGAAACAGACTCTCACACTCTAGCCCTAGCTGGGCTGGTATTCACTGCAGTCTACCCAGGCTGACCTTGAACTTGCAGTGATCCTCATGTCTCAGCCTCCTAATGCTGGGATTACAGGTATGAAACACCATGCTCTTGAGAGCTGCCTCCAATTCCCTTTGTAATCACTAGTTGACAGTCCCTGTCCATGTGCCCAACACAGTGTTATTTGCTTCTAATTCTAGTACATTCAGGAGATGAGGGCAGGAGGATCAGGAGTTCAAAGTCATCCTTGTATACTTAGGGAGTTCACGCCAAGAGTGGGCTATGTAGGACCCTGCTTCAGAAAACTTAAAACAAGAAAAAAATCTGTTTTCACACCAGTGAAGATCAAGTAAGATAAGACTGTGCTCCCAAAACTATAACGAATTATATATATATTAATTATATATATATATATATATATATATAAATCTTACTCAAATGAAAAGGGACTTACTATTTTATGGATTTTTTTTAAAGATTTATTTATTATGTATACAGTGTTCTGTCTGCAGGTATATCTGCAGGCCAGAAGAGGGCACCATATTTCATTATGCATGGTTGTGAGCCACCATGTGGTTGCTGGGAATTGAACTCATGACCTCTGGAAGAGCAGCCAGTGCTCTTAACCGCTGAGCCATCTCTCCAGCCCTATTTCATGGATGGATTTTTAAAGAAAGAGAAATATTGGCATTCAACTAAAGATCCTCTTCCAAGGGCTGGATATTCAGACATGTGCCACCATGTCCATCTTGTTTTATGGATTATCATAAATGAGACAGGTCAGTTATCATAAACCCATGCCATCTGCCTCCTCTAGGCACCTTTTGAAGGTAAAGTGTGTCAAAAGACAGATATAGAGATATAACATCCCTTCAACTGTCAAGTGGCTTTTTCTTGACATAATTATATATTTACTTTTTTTTTTGAGGCAGGCCTAGGCTGACTGTGTAGCCAAGGATGACTTTCAGCTTCTGATATGCCTGTATCCACCTCTCAGATGCTGGGATTATAGGCACATGCTGCCATGCCTAGTTGTACCACAGGGATCAAGTGTGGGACATTGTATGGAGCTAACATGCACTGTACCGCCTAAGTTACATCCTATTCTGTGTCTTGCTTTTCACCTAGGGATTCCATCATCCAAAGTTAAATCTTCTTCATCGGGAGAACTTCATCTGGAATCTGAAAAACGTTCCCCTTCTAGAGAAATACATGGGTGCCCTGAGCCAGAGTGGACAACGGGAGATTGTTGAACAGGTCATTCAACTGTTCAAGGAAGAAGTAATGACCAAGTTAAGTCATTTTAGAGAATGTGAGTATTTTTCCTCTCAAACTATGTATTTTTCTCAACGTTTAAATTGAGCAAATTTCACATTGTCAAGAAAACATGGAGGTACAGCTTACATTTCTGATGTTACAAGATGTTCTCATTTTTTTCCTGTTACATTTTATTGCTTCCTTGTGAACTTCACATATTGCATGCCAGTCCCACTCATCTCCCCTCGCTTTGTACCTGCCCTCTGCTCTTGCAACCTCCCTGCCCCCCCCAAATATCTCATTGTGGAGCCTGTAGTATGTTTTAAAAAACTAAAATATTACCGTCATTCAGTTTTACCAATGATGACTGAGGGGCCAGATGCTGGGGTGAAAACCTGGTAGCTCAGAAAGGCAGAGAAAGCACCCATTTCAGCTGATCTTCCTATTCAGCTGAAAACCTTAGAGGAAAAAGCCCAGAGTTAAAATGCTCCTCCTTCTCCACACTATATTAAATATCCTCCAGCTCAGTGTCCCTACTTTCTGTTAGTCCTTGTCATCTGGTTTTTTACTCTGCCTCTTGACCTAAGGTTAACCTTATTTAATTAATAAAGCTCTTGTATTAAAGGTGTGTGCTGGGGTAGATCCACACCACAAGTACTTATTTACAGTAAACAGAAAGTTCTTGGATTAAAGGCTGAGCCATCCAATTAGACACAGATTTTTCAATACACAAACTCAGGTTCACAATGTTAGCAAATATTCTGCAACAGTAGTGTATCAAAGTGTGTCCCACTGCATGCCCTTTTGTCCATACTTCTTTGCATGCACATGTTTATTGCAATGAGTCACTGGTCTGCTTCAAGGCCTCTGGTCTTCAATACTGGATCCTCACTGGAACTCCTCTCAGACATCCTGTTGTTGACCTGTGTCATGGAGAACCTCCTGCAGAACTGGCCCCTTGAAGTGCTCCAGCAGTTAGTTAATATGGTAGATGTTGGGGTGGCCCAGCTCAAAGCCCTGGATCTGGGCCTGGGTGGTAGCTGAGCTGGTCAGCACCAGCTCTCCTGAACCCACACTACGAGGACAAGTTCTCCAGCAATGCTGCAGCTAGCTCTCCTACTCTCACACCATCACTCTCCTGCCATCAGGCTGACTCATCCTTGCCACCAGCAGGGCCAGCTCTATTGTGCTGTCTAGGAAAGATTTAGGCCTGCTCTCCTGAGTGCTGCAGCTGGTGAGGGGCAGGGACAGCTCTCCTCTTCTCAGCCCTTTGGGACCAGCTCTCCCATGATGCTCAGGTGAGGAGTTGAGCCAGCTTTGCACAGCCCTCAGACATCAACATGGCCCCAGGTGGTAGCCCAGACCAGAGATATCAAATTCTGGGGTTACAAGTGTGTAAAACCAGGCCAGGTGAGACAGCCCTTTCATTTGTTTTATCTCACCAAGCATCCTTGCATGTCTACCCCAGGTAACTCTTCCAGTGTTGATTTACTTATTTATTGCACATGTGCATGCATGTGTTTTCAGACATGCATGTGCTGGGGTATGTTGAGTGGAGGTCATAGGACAACTTTGAGAGTTTGGTCTTTCCTTCTGCTTGTGAGTTCTGGAGATGGACCTCAGGATGTCAGGCTTTCACAACAAGTACTTTTACCCAAATGAGCCTTCTTGCCAACCCTCAGTGTTTAACTATTGACTGTGATAGCCAAGCATGGTGACACACTCCTTTAATCCCAGCACTGGTGAGGCAGAGGCCAGCCTGGTTTACATAATGAGTTCCAGGACAGCCAGGACTACAAGAGAGACCCTGTCCCAAACAAACAGCCAGCCAAACAAAAGCCTGTCAACTGTGATGATTGATGTAGTTCATTGTTGTTAACATCTTTTATAGGTTAGGAAAGTTTCCCTGTATTCCTGGTTCTCTAAGAGTTCATTTAATAATGCATGCTGATTTCTCCTTAAATCTGTAGATATACCAAATCATATTGGTTGTATCTAACATTAAATCAACATGGTATCCCTAATTTAAACCCAGTGTGGTCATTATATTGTTTTCTTTTCTCTCTTCTTATTATGTGCTGTCTTTTTCAGTTTGCTAATGTTACAGTTGTCCCTTTATAATGTCCCTGTTTGGGCCTAGACATATAAAATTATTTGGAGAGTTCTACTTCCTCAATGATTAGGGTGTGGCTGGCAAGATGGCTCAGCTGTTGAGAGCATTTGCTGCTCTGCCACTCACCTGGAGATCAGTTCTTAGCACCAAGGGTAGGTGGTTCCAAGTCCCTTCTTACTTCAGCTCCAGGAGATCCAGCACCCTCTTCTGGCCTGTGCGCTTAACTACACATATGTGGCATACCTTCCAATGCAAATTTACAAAATAAAGTTCAATTTCTTAGAAATATGACAATACTTTCTTTTTATACTGTTTGAGGTTATTTTATACAGAGTAATACTGTATTTTCTTTAGGGAAAGTAGTAAAATTAGCAAACCGAGCATGAGAGCACCACCTGTAATCCCAGCACTTGGGAGGTGAAGAGAGAAAGATCAGGAGTTTGAGCTTATCTTCAGCTACACAGTGAGTTCAAGACCAGCTTAGCTACATCCCTGTCTCCAAGAAAAAGCCTCAGAAATTACTAAAACTAGCCATTTAATTTCTTTAATATATATATAGGACTACTTAGATTTTTGCTGTATTTAATGAGTTGTATTTTTGTTGAAATTTATCTAATTCAACTAAAATTCTGTACTTATAACTATAAGCTCTCAATATACCTTTTAAAAATTGAGTTTATCTGGGCTGGAGAGATGGCTCAGTGGTTAACAGTACTGTCTAGTGCTTTTCCAGAGGCCCTGAGTTCAATTCTCAACAACCACATGGTGGCTCAAACCATCCACAACATGATCTGATGCCCTAGAGCACTCATATACATAAAATGAGTCAATATATCTTTTTAAAAAACATAATTCTAGGGCTGGAGAGATGGCTCAGCGGTTAAGAGCACTGGCTGCTCTTCCAGAGGTCATGAGTTCAATTCCCAGCAACCACATGGTGGCTCACAACCATCCATAATGAAATCTGGTGCCCTCTTCTGGCCTGCAGATA
>CAJQZJ010026844.1:2492941-2514748 GCA_907164525.1 Lophiomys imhausi
TCTATCTATCTATCTATCTATCTATCTATCTATCTATCTATCTATCTATCTCTGTATATGTGTATCTCTTTCTCTCTAGCCCTTCCAGGCCTGGAAATCTCTATGTAGATCAGGCTGATCTTGAACTCACAGAGATCTGTCAGCCTCTGCCACCTGATACTGGGATTAAAGCTGTGCCTTGTCACACCAGGCTTATCAGAACTTTTTAAAGCCTAGATACAAATAAAGTTACATATTGGCCCATGCAAGTCTCTGCTTTCTATAGTATGAATGTGATTCTGTTCCTTTAAAATGTCTCTGGCTTTGCGTGACTCTCCATAGGGTGTTTGTAAGTACTCCAGTCTCCACTTTAACTTCTACACTGGTGAGAAGAGCAAAGGAGCCCAAACTCTGCCTGTGTCCTTTCCAGAGAAAAGGGGCTTTATTTCCGGAAAATAGAGTTTGTGCCTTTATCTGTGCTTGCTCATCAAACCATTTAGATGGCTTTGCTTTAGAAAGAAAGGTAGGAAGAGAATGAGTTGGCATTTTCAATAACTTTTTACATGATTTTTCTAATTTCAGGTATTAATCATGGTGACCTTAATGACCATAACATTTTAGTAGACCTCAGCAAGTCTGCCTCTGGAGACGCTGTGTATCAAGTCTCTGGGATTTTAGACTTTGGTGACATGAGCTATGGCTACTATGTGTTTGAAGTGGCAATCACCATCATGTACATGATGATTGAAAGCACAAATCCTATACAAGTAGGAGGACACATCCTTGCAGGGTTTGAGAGTGTGGTCCCTCTGACTGCTGTGGAGAGGAGTGCTTTGTTTGTTCTTGTATGTAGTCGTTTTAGTCAGTCTCTTGTCATGGCCGCATACTCCTGCCAGCTGTACCCAAAGAACAAAGAGTACCTCATGATTACAGCAAAAACTGGATGGAAGCATTTACAGCAGATGATCGACGTGGGCCAGAAGGCTGTAGAAGAAATCTGGTTTGAAACTGCCAAGTCCTATGAATCTGGGATCTCCATGTGACCACAGAAAAGTTTGTATTTTTTTTTGACAATTAAACTCAGTTAGGCTCAAATCAAGTTTATGAATGATTTTAATGCAGAGGTAAAACTGAAATTGTAATACAGATTCATTCTAAATTTGAAGAGATCCACTCTAAATATGATGAGGCAAAGAAAGGTCTAGTTTTTACAGCAATGGTAGGACCGTCTTTTAAACTTAAGAAAGTGCTACCTGAAGAGCACTTGCCTAGTGTGGAAGGCCCTGGGCTCAACCTCACCACTACACAAAAGAAAGCATGTCTTTGTGCAGGTCTTTCTTGCCTTTTATAAGAAACATACATGATGATATATGATTTGTAATCAGTCTCCAAAGGTATATTCCAGTCCTTAAATCAATTACTTTCAAACTTTGAAAATAAAACATATGAGTAGCTATATTCAAATATTTTAAATAATCCATGTATTTTAAATACTGAGCTTATACATCACTAACTCTCAGAACTCTTCATTGATCTCACATCTCTAGGATCCCATTGCATTTTGACTTTTTTGTGGTATATCACTGTCTTACCTGTTCATGGTTGTACAGTTATCTATCCTGTAGAATTGGTCATGGAACAGACCAACATCTGTGTGTCTCTTCTTGCTCCTGTGATAGTGCCTTTCCCACAGAAAAGTCTTCAGACTGTCAGAAGCCAAATTTTCTTGAGGTTCTTTCCTTGATGTCCACCTGTGTTCTTTCTGCTTGACCTTCTCATACCGTGTTCAAGCACTGTCAGAAGTTTTCTAAAAGGGGAGTTCAGTAAACATGTGAGTTTCCTGAAAGGCTCTTCAGCGTTTTGCAAAGTCTGTGCTGAAGATGCTCCCTAGTGTTGCTTCATGCTAACACCCCTCCTCTCTTTTCATCTGTTATTATTGACATGGAGTGAAGATTTCCTCATTGCTAAGTGCCACTCTCCTTGTTTGGCCAGGTTTCACACAGAGTCCTATAAAGGTGATTTTATTATTTATTCCTGATAAGGGTTTTAGAAACTGCCTGATTAAGTTCTAACAATTTTAGAAGTTAAAAAAGTTAGATAGTTGATATAAAACATATAGCTGTAGTAAATACTCTTGTCAAACATTGTGTATCTCATTAGAAGACAAGCTTGAGATAGACTTATGGCCTCTGATAAGCTTTCACTCTAGAGATGACATGACAAAACTCAGGTACAGACTATATATCCAATTAAGGGCTCTAAACTCCCCATGTACTCAGAAAATAATGAGGCTACTAAGAAATGCCTAAATTTAGTACAAATCTTAATGGCAAGATACACAGAGTGTTTTGTTGTAATTCCTTATACCTTACCAGCTTTGGCATAATATATTGTTGTTTTAAACTTACCTTGCATCCTAGTGTGTAAAATAAAGAAATGTTTAGCTTAGTATTGAAATGTGTGATTGCTAAGTTCCCTCCTATTGCAATGGTTTTATCTGTCTTTGCCTTTTAACCATGAGATAATTTCATCTTTGATGTAGAAAGCCTTTGTTCAGAGTATGAAAAGGGTAATCTCCACAATAAATGTGTCAATGCACTCTAGCCTCATCTAGTTTCTTTTTCTCTGTGTGAGTGTGTGCTCAAAAGTCCCCCTATATTTTTATCTCACTATTCTCATATAAATTCATGGATCAGGAAAAAATCTTGGGGCTCCCCCATCAACTTCTAAGATAAGTTGGCTGAAATGTATTCTACCCTGCTGGGCTCCATGACTCCTCAATAGAAGGTGCTTCTCAGCCACCATAGCCAAGGAGAACAGTAGTTATTTTAACTTCCACAGTCAGCAGCAGAAGCTTATCTTGAGCAACAGAGATAAAACATAGGCTCCCCTCCATAACTAGCTCTCTGTCATAACTAACTGCAAGGGTCATCAGCTCTTGCAGTCGTAGAAGCTAAGAGAATTTTGTCTAAAATAACAGGGCTACTGTAATACTAAGTACTGTAAATACTAAATAACTAAATACTAAAATAACTGGTAGCCTGGAACAGAGCTACTAGCCCAGAACAGGCTGGAAGTCATCAGCCTGGAAGATTAAGAACCGAGGATTTGCTGAAGCTGCATCCCATCCTAAGGTACTCTGTGTGTCAAGGCTGGTCACATTTACACATTTACAAAATGAATGCATGCGAAAGGAATGATGTCCTAGGAGAAAACCCAGGTGGGTTTCACTAAGCTGTTCCCACAATCCTGTAAGCCTCCCAGTGCAGGGACCATAGTCATGCACCACTGTGCCTAGTCCATATGTTCTTCGTTCTCTCTGACATCTGCCTTTTTATAGGAATCTGTAAAATTAGTAAAATGAAGCTCATGGCATATTTGTCTTAAGTTTTACCTCAGTATTTCTTTTACTGGTTTCTTTTCATGTCTCTAGTGTAAGTGGCTATTTACATATTCTTGTAGGATAGGTTTTTTTTTTTTCTGTTTTGAGACTGGATTCCACTGTGCTGTCCATACTGGAATCAAGATGTCAAATCTTGGGCTTAAGTGATAATCCTGCCCCATGCAACCATGTGCCTCGGACTGTAGGTATGGACATCACACTCGCTGCATTCTTTTGGTTTAACCACACACCTTCTACAGATGACTCAAGTCTAGAACCCTAGTCATTCAAACACCTTGTTAGTAGTTATCTATGTGAGTAGGCCCTGATGCTACAACTGCTTGTGTGTCTGTCTGCCTGCCTATCTACCTGTCTAAAGTTCCAAGACTACATATTCATCTGAATTTACCTGTACAATTCATTTCTCATTTCTCTGTGTCTCAATTTCCTTTTTGTAAAATCAAGATAATGGTTGTTCCTATCCCAGAGAGTCAACTGTGAGGGTTTTGTAGGAGACTGTGGCAGCCTCTTAGCACAGACTCTGGCACATAGTAGAGACATAATAGGTAGTTGCTTCATAAAGGGTCATACTCCAGGCTACCAAAGCTGAAAAATGTTGGTGTCACATGATGTCTGCCTTACTCATATTAGGTCAGTGAGGCCTGCTGCTTTCACAAATCAGGATTTTAGGTTGACAAATTTGTGGAAGCATGTCTTTCCTACTTCATTAGTTTTTTTAGTAGTATATACTACAATCCAATGTTTATTGAACATTACAGAATCATATAGATATTCTGATGATTAATCTTCATTTTTGGATAAAAAATAGAGCCTTTAAATGCTGAATTATTTGACTCAAAAGAGAGTGGGCTTAGATCTTAAATTAGGTCTTTGGGCTGTGACCCCTGTTCCTATTCACTACAGAATCCCATACTTCTTCTGTCTCTCCTTTCCTGTTCTTACACACACACACACACACACACACACACACACACACACACACACACACAGAGAGAGAGAGAGAGAGAGAGAGAGAGAGAGAGAGAGAGAGAGGAGAGCAGCAAGCCAGAGAACAAATGAGATCATTCACATGTGAAACACTTAGGGTTCTTACAATTAAGGTTTTTATTTAACTTGGCTAATCAGGAAACTAGGGGCCAGAAAAATTAGCTGAAACTTGGGTTTCACTCCAGATCAGTGTTCATCCTGTTATGCAATGGAACCCTGAAGGTTTCTCCCTTGGTTGTTCTTGCTGACAGGGATTCTCTTCACTAAATTTCTAATGCAAATATTACTGATTTCTGTTCTGATATTAAATATATACTGCAATGTATGGATTTTTACTGTTTGGTCTTTTCTCTCTCACAAACACATTTTTGAAACTGTCTCCCTATGTAGCCCTAGGCTGGCTTGGAAGTCACAGGGCAAACCAGGTTCTGAGTACAGGTCAGGTCTGGCCTACATGCAACTAATTTCTATGCTTCCCCATTTCAAAAATTTAGATCCCATCCTACACACAAGACAATGGCCCTGTACAGTGGGCTGAAACGACTACAGTATTAAAACAGAGGCAACCCACTAGCTCTTCAAACCCCAACACAGACACAGAAACCAGATAAGATTTGAAAGGAGAAATGGATGAAGAGGGTTCTTAAACTTAAAACGAAAGATATCCCAATTCAAGAGTTGGATCTGAGAAATGAGAAAATAAGACTAAGAGGCAGGACGAAGGAAAAACTATTAAAGGGGCAAAACTGAACTAGTAAACGATTTGGTTTATCTATACAATTGCTACTGTGGCCTTCGTTAGAGTGGTGCAGAAGAGAAAGTGAAAGTGGAGCGCAAAGCGTAGGAGGTATCTGGTTCCACTTTCTGGGGACAGGCTCTTCCTTCCTTCCTCCAACTATCCTCCTTTAATACCAACTCAGCCTAAGTCAAAGTTGTGCGGCTCCGCTGTCCACGTGGACAGACTGTCCCCGCCCCAGCACCAGGAGGACTTCCGCGTCCTCGCCGCCCCTCCCCCCTCGTCGTTCTGCGCACGCGCGGGAGCCATATTCGCCCCGGATGCTTCGCCGTCCCCGGAGGTTCTTCTCTGGCTGAGTGAAGCGGCGCTGATCTGCACCCTCACTGTCTTCCTCCGGTGAGGCTCAGGTTCTTTGGAGCCCTCAGAAGCGAGGTCGCTGTCTCTCGGGCGGGGGCCATCTGCGTGGAGACCGCGGCCCGGGCCCGCGGCCGCCACCGAGGAGCTGTGGGCACGATGACTTTGCACCCGCCTCCTCGTTGACTGGCCTGCCTTGTACCGGCCCCCGCCGTCCGCCGCCGGGCATCCCCGCTGCCGCGGCTCTGAGACCCACCGGGCCAGTGCGAGGGGTGGGGAGGCTTGCGAATTCAATCGGGGAAGTGGATTGCGGGGGCAAGTCCAAATCTTGTGGCGCCGGCGCCAGGCGTGGAGGTAGCTGTGTTCACAGTCGAATCCGAAACCCGCCGTGGTCTCCCGGCTGCTGTGCCCAGTGCCACCTTTCTGTTTCTCCTACATGTTGGAACCGACTCCCGGCAGGTTAGCTTTCCCCCGGCCTCTCTTCGGCCGGAGGACTTTTCTAAAATGTCAGTCAATTCCTTTGGTCCTTGCGCCCAATCCTCTGATGGAGCCGTCTTGAATAAGAGATAAAGTTCAGTTTTTACCTGGGCTCACAGACCCTTCAGATGTCTGTCTAGCTTTCCAGCCTCGATTCCCGATATCCCATTATTTGGCGACTATGGAATTGGACTCTGAGGTGCCATTTTTCCATTAAGGCAGAACTTCCGTTGCTGTCTTTCCAAGAAACGGAAAGAGGATCAGGTTTACCACCTTCCCCTACACCCCTAGATTTAGGACCATATCAGACTTAAGGTGTTTGTCTTTTATCTGTTGAGTTTTATTAGCCATTCTCACTTTATTAACCTTTCTCAGCTCCACTTGGAATGCCCTTCCTTTCACCCTTTGCTTCATAATCTATGCCCCTCACATCTGGCTGCTAGATTCTGAGCGCTTCAGGATGGACTTGGTTTACCTTTATTGTGGTGTTCCAACATCTAGTAGAGTTCCCAACAGTTGTCTTGTGCACAGTTAGTGTTAGCTGAGTGATGGTGTGGGACAAAGGGTTTAAAAAGTAGAATATACTTCTTAAGTTATGATTTTTATTTCAATGATCTTATTTTCTTTTCATAGGAATTACATAAAGTTCAGAAACCATGGTGAGTTCATGACGTATTTCATTTAATTTTTGCCTGGTCAATGTTATGGTTTGTTTGGAGCTAACAGACTTATGTGACAAAAACAGAAGTGGGTGGGGGGATGAATGGTGTCTTCTTGCTTCCCACTGAACTCAGCACCGAGATTTCATTGTATAAGATTTGTGGGCTTCCAGAAGTTAGATTACTTTCAGTGAGTAGGCATCATCTCTCTGTTTTTCCTTTGTAGTCTCGAAGATATGACTCCAGGACCACAATATTTTCTCCAGAAGGTAAATTAGAAAAGTTAACCTGCTCCAAAGAAAGTTGGTATTTTTGGTTGGTGGTGGTGAATTTGTTTTTTTTTAACTACTATGTTTTTAGTGTTGGGGTTTAGTGTGGTGTTTAGCTACACACATTTTGAAGTTCAGTTTATCCTTTTGTACTTTGAAGGCCTTCAGTGGTAGGCCTTCTGAATACTTGACACTGGGGGCAATTTAATTATTTGTTTACTTTGTTTATTTAATCGTTTGTTACAACTTTGGACATGTACACCACTCACATTGTCGAAGAGTAAAGTCGGGCTGTTGATTTTAGCCTGCCAGTGTCATGGCTGATTTCTCTGAGATCCGTTGGAGCCCACAGAGGAACCTTGGTGTTTGTTTTGTAGGTCGCTTATACCAGGTAGAATATGCCATGGAAGCTATTGGACATGCGGGCACTTGCTTGGGAATTTTAGCCAATGATGGAGTTTTGCTTGCAGCAGAGAGGCGCAATATCCACAAGCTCCTTGATGAAGTCTTCTTTTCTGAAAAAATTTACAAACTTAATGAGTAAGTGAGATCCTGGGGAAGAGTTTGAACTGTTGCACTTTTGCACACAAGTAGGAGTTGCATATGTAGGAAGAGGTCTTCTGTGTGAGACGGTAGGATTGAAGTGAGCAGTTTTGTTTTGCTTTTTCTTGTGAAAATTTGTGTATTTGCTTTATTTTGCTTGAAACCTCATTGAAGCCCATTTATTGTGGATATGTCTCAGTATGTGTATAATTCAGTATGTGTATAATTTAGTATATGTATAATTCAGTATGTGTATAATTCAGTATGTGTATAATTCACTTTAGGTGCAAAGGTGTAAACAGCACAAAGTAGCATTGTGCAGTAATGAAAGTGTGTACGTATTGTCACACAGATTTGGTTTCAAATGCAGAGTCCGTCCATACAAGGTGTGATGTTGTACCTATTATTTAACTTCTTGGGGACTCAGAGTAGTTACGGAAATCTAATGAAACAAAATAAGTGAGTGGAGTAAAGGAACACAGAGCCTAGTGTAAAGCAGCCCTAGAGGCATTGTTTAGAACAACCATGCAGGAATTCTGTAGAATTATACTGACTCTTTACCAAAGAACAAGGCTCTTGGAGATGTGGGCACAGTTCAGCCACACGGTACAGTGTGAGTACTTGGAACCTCATTGTCAGTGGAGGACTGGCTGTACTTCAGAGACTTTGCCTTCAGTGGTAGGCCTTCTGAATACTTGACACTGGGTCTATTTAATTACTTGTTTGTTTATTACAACTTTGGACATGTACACCACACATACTGACCACTCTTACATCCTGTCCCTACCATTCCCATCCCCTCTTCTCCCCTCAGATCTCTTTCTTACGTTTATGTCTGTCTGTTTTGATTGAGTGGCATTACCAGGGCTGTGTGTGTGACTGTGGGTTGAGAGCTATCTGTTAGAATCTGGGTGTGCTCAGCAGGGGGCACATAACCAAGGACAGCGATTCTTCCTTTGCCAGAATCTTATCAATTGCTAATAGTTCCAATATAAAGGGTAGCGTCCTACGAGCCATTTCTTGGCTGATTATTGATAGGACTGGTCTTGTCTGTGCCCAAGCCAGTTGTGAATTCATGATTTCAGTTGTTGAGTGTACAGAATGGTGTTTTGCAGCCTTTTACTCTGTCTTCCTACTCTTATGTAGTTGCCAGCCCCTTTCCCAGTGTTCAGAAGCTTTAGAGAGGGAGTGGTATAAGTAACTTCTTTAAGGCTAACCCACAACTGTCATTTATTTCTGCATCATGTGCAGCCATGAGTCTCTGCACTTACAGCATTAATTGTAAGTTGAGGCTTCTCTGATTGAAGCTGAGATCCACTTTTGTCTAAGAATAGCACTGTGTGTATTTAGAAGGCAGTTGAGTTCTGTGTCAGGTTAATTATCCATCAGAAATGCATTCCCTGGGTCTAGTACCTCTCATGAGGCCTTTTGGTACACTCACTTGACGTATCTTCCCTCCACAGAGTCATGTTAGTCTCTACTCAGCAGCTTGTGGGCATGTTTAGGTGTAATCAAAGTGGATGTGTAGACTGGAGAGCCAGGGAAGGCTTCGGAGAACAGGCAGAGAAGAGAGTGCATGCCTAGGCAACTTGTGAACTCCGCAGTGTTGTGTCCCTTCCCTCCATACCTGTCAGGCCAGGCATCGAGAGTTATGCCCCAATGTTTTAGAGTGGTCTGTCTATCCAACAAAACCTTTTTTTGGTTCCTTTAGCTACTTAGTGTTCCTTCTCTTGCCCCATTTCCAGGGGCAATAATAAACACATCTGTTCGGGTGGTGGTGGCGCACGCCTTTAATCCCAGCACTTGGGAGGCAGAGGCAGGCGGATCTTTGTGAGTTCGAGGCCAGCCTGGTCTACAAAGTGAGTCCAGGACAGCCAGGGCTACACAGAGAAACCCTGTCTCGAAAAACCAAAAAAAATAAAATAAAATAAACACATCTGTTGAAGAATTAAGGCTGCATTTGTTTATCGTTTCTGCTGAATGACATTGGGTAAACATCTTCTAAGAAGATTGTGTTTCCATAGCCTTTTCCCTGTAAGGCAAAGCTGGTGGACAGATAGAGGTTCTTCATAACACTTAGAAATACCCTGGTAAGTGGTTAACGTGGCTTTTTTTTTCCCCCTTCAAGGGACATGGCTTGCAGTGTGGCGGGCATAACATCTGATGCTAACGTTCTGACTAATGAACTGAGGCTCATTGCTCAAAGGTATGGACCGAAAATAGTGCAACACACAGCATGTGAATCAGATGTCTCCAAGGAAAGCTTTCTTTTTCAAGGCTTAAATTCATTTTTAAAATCTATTACTTGGCAGGCAGTGGTGGGACTAAGCCACTTAATCCCCAGCATCCAGGAAGCAGAGGCAGACAGATCTCTGTGAGTTCAAGGCCAGCCTGGTCTACAAAGTGAGTCCAGGAAAGTCAGTGCTTTTATACAAAGAAACCCTGTCTCAAAAAAGCAACAACAACAACCACAACAAAAAAAGCTGATTACTTGAAAAATATAGTCTTCCTAATCAAACTTATAGAATACTGTGTACATATAAAAATATTATTAGTACATTGGATTTTTTTGCCCCCTCCTTTCCTATTCAATTACAAGTGACTGCTGCATCTTTCCCATCATATATATTTCTTTTCAGAGAGCATTTTTGGCATTGTATGTATTTTTGAGAAGCCTGTTAATCTGTCAGTTTCTTTACCTTAGGTATTTATTACAGTACCAGGAGCCGATTCCATGTGAGCAGTTGGTTACAGCACTGTGCGATATCAAACAAGCGTACACACAGTTTGGAGGTACAGAGTTTCTTTGCAAATGCTCTGAAAACTTAAAACATTTTATGGAGAATAAACTTTTTGCTTTGTTCTGTTCTACATTAAGGTTTTTTAGGTGTTTGTTTTGGTTTTGTTGGGTTTCTTTTGGTTTAGGATTTGAAAATACATTTTAAAAATTTTGTTTTTTGTTTGTTTGTTTTTTTGTGTTTTTTTTTTCCCCGTGACAGGGTTTCTCTGTGTAGCCCTGGCTGTCCTGGACTTGCTTTGTAGACCAGGCTAGCCTTGAACTCACAGAGATCCTCCTGCTTCTGCCTCCTGGGTGCTGGGATTAAAGGCGTGAGCCACCATGCCCAGCTCAAAAATATTTTTGTTCTTTTGAGAATTTCATACAATGAATTTTGATAATATTCAGCCACTATTTCCTTCCAGATATCCCCCACTTCTCAACCCACCCCACTTCACGTTCTTTCCTCCCCCCATCCCTTTTAAATCCTTTGGGTCCAATTGTGCTGTCCAAGTACTCTTTGGGTATAAGTCCTGTACTAGCACTGTCACCCTACCAAGGGTCACACCCATGAAGAAAACTGACTTCCTCTCCCAGCAGCTGCCAATTGCTAAAAAATCCTCAGCTGGAGGTAGGACATTGTGCCCACCTCCACTCTGTGCTGAGGTTTTGTCTGGTATGGGTCTTAAAAATCTAGTCACACCGGGCATGGTGGCACACACCTTTAATCACAGCGCTCGGGAGGCAGTGGCAGGCAGATCTCTGAGTTCAAGGCCAGCCTGGTCTATAAAGTGAGTCCAGGACGGCCAGGGCTCTGTTGAACAGAGAAACCCTGTCTTGAAAAACCAAAAAATAAAAAAAAACTAGTCACAATTGCTGTAAGCTCATATGTGTAGCTACCCTGTTGTATCTGGAAAACACTTTCCTTGTCATCCACCTCTGGCTCTTACAGTCTCTTTTGCCTTCTTCCACAATCGCTGGGCATTGGAGGAGTGATAAGATGTCCCATTTAGGGCTGAGCACTCTGAAATCTCTTATTTTCTACACTGTTTTGTTTGTGAGACATTCACCCAGTGTAGCCTAGACTCATCTGGAGCTAACTGCAATGCTTCTGCCAAAGCCTCCTGCATATTGGAGTTACAGGCAACGCCTGCTTCATGAACAAACCTGCTTTCACATGTCAGTTGGCAGCTTTATCAACAGGATACTTCAAGGCCAAAGTAACATTTTCAAGTCTGGAAACAGATTCTTTTTACATAATAGTGAAATTTAGCACTGGCCTTCCGTGTCCTCATTTCCTCCCTAGCCAGAGTCCAGCTCCTAGAAACAGAGGTGGAATTTGACTAAGCTTATCTTTGGTGGCCAGAACACAAAGCAGTTATACATGCTTAATCTCACAGAAAGGCTTGGGGCACATCCACTGATGCTATAAATTGACCCTGTTGGCTTTTTAAATTGAGATTGTTGAATTTTTTTTTCTTTGTTGAAGGAAAACGTCCCTTTGGTGTTTCTTTGCTGTATATTGGCTGGGATAAGCACTATGGCTTTCAGCTCTATCAGAGTGACCCAAGTGGAAATTATGGGGGATGGAAAGCCACATGCATTGGAAACAACAGTGCTGTGAGTACTTGTGTGACACTAAAATGTAGTGAAAGGTTAAGAAGACCTGTAATGCTGAAATAGCAAAGAGTGTTTGAGTGTTTAACATAGCATTTAATAACAGTAATTTCACAACAGCCTCAAAGGGAAGGAAAATATCTATGATTTATAGTGTTATATATGTTGGAGGTTGTTGATGAAATGTATAAGTGCTAGTTTTCAGTTATTGTAAGTTGTAGAAACATACTTTTTTTCTTCATGTAACTCACTCTTGAACTCTAAGGACAATTCTGTTGAGACTGAGGCCCCAAGTTAAATAAAGGTCTCTCTTCCCTGCCCATCTCATGTCTACCTTTGCTGCTGTCAGAATTGTTTCTACTGCTTGCAAAGTCAACGTGAATTCAGGCATTAGTTCTTGTAGACCAGTCTGTTCTTCCCCTTGCACCCCCATGCACAGATTTGAAGGAAATTCTTTGTTTTTTAGGCAGCTGTGTCAATGTTAAAACAAGACTACAAAGAAGGAGAAATGACTCTGAATTCAGCACTTGCCCTCGCTATCAAGGTGCTGAATAAGACAATGGATGTTAGTAAACTGTCAGCTGAAAAAGGTAATCTGTGTCCTCTTTATCTAATTGGGGAAAGGGTTTATTGAGTAGCCATAGTCTTAGGTCTTGTTATAACAAGTTTTAGTTCATCAAAGCTACTGCTTGGGGGACACTGAGAGGACCCCATGGTTTGACTAAGGTTAGCCTTGATGAATTTTAGAGCTGCAGTCCTATATCATAGGGCAGGCTTAAGGACCTGAGCCTAAATATAACTACTAGTCTGAAGGTCCTGTATCACTGGCTGGCCTTGAACTCACTGGTAGACCAAAGCTGGCCTCAGACCAGCACTGATCCCCCTGCCTGTGGGTCCGAGCGCTGGGCTCACAGTGTGCGCCACCATGCCTGATAGAAATTGCTTTAGGTCATTGTTTTGAAAAGAAATTAGAAAAGTCCACAAAAAAGTGTGGCTTTGTTTGAGTATTCTGTCTTGTCCCTTATGGTCAGCACAGCTTGTGTGGGCCAGTTAGAACTGCCAACCAGACTTCACTGAGTGACATAAACAGTTGCTAAGAAAGTTGTTGGGTGAAGAAAAGGTCTTCAGGTAAAAATCAGGGTATCATAAATCAAAGGTATTCTATACCCATAAAAATGTGGGCTCTTCATTAAGTGTAAAATGGAGGGCAAGAGAAAAGCTAAGACTGAGGTAAAGAGAGCAGAGTAAGAAGACATGTTGACAGTTGTTTGCTGAGTACTTCTGCCTCTGATACAAATGTATATTTGTTTTTTAGTCGAAATCGCCACACTAACAAGAGAGAATGGAAAGACAGTGATCAGAGTACTCAAGCAAAAGGAAGTGGAACAGTTGATCAAAAAACATGAAGAGGAAGAAGCTAAAGCTGAAAGGGAGAAAAAAGAAAAAGAACAGAAAGAAAAGGATAAATAGACAAAATCACGGATTTTAGAGGCACCGATTCAGTTAGAAGCTGTCCTGGCCTTTCACCCCGGAGAGGTTTTCTTGTTTTTTCTTTAACTTGCCCATTGGGGAAATAGGACATTACATACTGAATTGGGTCCTTGTTATATCTGTCCAAGTGGATGCTTTATTGTAATGATGGACATCTTTATAAACATCTTAATCTCAACACATAATTTTTTGGAATAAAATGTGGAAAGATTGGTTATGGTGAAGGAAAAATTTCTCTGTAGCAATAATTGTTGAAGATACAATAGTTGGGGCAGGAGAGATGGCTCAGCAATTAAGAGTGTACACTGCCCTTCCAGAGGACCTGAATTCTATCCCCAGCACCCATAGTGGGTGGTCTCAGCCATGATGTAATCTCCTGGGGATGCAATGCCACTGGCATCTGCAGTCATGCATACACCCCCATATAGACACAGTTAACTATGAGTAAACAAAAAGATCCCAGGGTTGCTAGGGTGACCATTGCCTTCTTTCCGTGAGGTATGTATGCTATGGCTTATCTCTGAAATACCCTGACTTCATAAAAGTGGGCACATTACCTGTTGTTCACAAATTCACATCCACTTCTACCCCAGGGCACTGGACCTAGAGTCGTGGGCATGGTGAGCTAACAGTTGGGCATAAAGATGCATCTCCACCCTGTTTTAAAAAGCTGTAGATTGGAATTCTTATACTTGCTTGAGTTTGAGAAGTAAGTTTTGTACACTATAATTGCCTACACAGCTTTTTAAATTTGCACACAAAGTATAAAATGTAGTACCATATCCATTAGCTCAGTATTTGGCAGTCAATCTAGACATTGGCATGGCTTAAAAAAGAACCTTGAGTTATTCATGGCAGTGGAAAGAGAGCCAGTTCCTTAGCTGATGTCTGTCAGATACAGGATTCCAATTTTTTGCAGGTGAACTCAGTTCCTCTGCAAGAGTAGTTATACTCTCATAACGGTTGAGGTGTCTGTCTAGCCCCGAAGTTGTAATGACTTCTGAAATATTTACTGTTGCTTGTACAGCTGATAATCATTTTGGGGCCTTTTATCAAAAATCAAGTATACAGTATTCATTTGTACCTATGTTATGCATGTTTCTACTTAAAGACACCTTTTGTTACTTACTTTGTTTTAAGAGCTTTTCTTTGTAGCCCAGACTTGCCTGGATCTCACAGTCCTGCTTCAGTTTTCTAAGTGCTGAGATAATAACAGGTGTTTGCACTATATGCAGTTGTAAGGGCCCCAGCCATCAGCATTAGGGGTAAATGTTTTTCTCAAGGCACATCATAGCTTTCCTATGCTTAGGAATGGTGATGAGCAAGCTCTGTTGTAGCCGATGTTTGTTACTTTTGGGTTCTTCTTTTTTTTTTTTTTTTTTTGGTTTTTCGAGACAGGGTTTCTCTGAATATCTCTGGCTGTCCTGGACTCGCTTTGTAGACCAGGCTGGCCTCGAACTCACAAAGATCCGCCTGCCTCTGCCTCCCAAGTGCTGGGATTAAAGGCGTGCGCCACCACCGCCCGGCGGGTTCTTCTTTTTTTAAGACAGGGTTTCTTTGTGTATCCCTGGCTGTCCAGTAACTTATGTAGACCAGACTGGCCTCGAATTCTGCTTGCCTCTGCCTCCTGAGTGCTGGGATTAAAGGTGTGGGCCACTACCACCTAGCACTTTATGGGTTCTTCTACCTTTCTCCACCCCTTTTCTTCTCTTTCAACCCCATAATACTAGATATGAGAGAAAAAAGAATAGAGAGGAAAGGAAAGAGATTCCTGAATAAAGTCAGGTTGGGAAGGGGGGCGGCATTATTGTTAGATTGCTTCTTGCTGATTAGGGGTGTCAAGCTCCTTGGTGCAAGTTTTATCTTCTGTGGTCAGGATACCTAATTTCTTATTTGCACACAACTACTTAACAAACCTCAGCAACAACAATCAACAGCAACCAACAGCCCCCTTATTAGGGCTTTAGCATTTATTATATACCCTCTGAAAAGTCCCCAGAATTCCAGATGTCACACAATCACAGGAACTATCTGCAGCTGGCAAAATCATGCCTCTGCCAGAGCACAAGGCAGATCATAGTGAACTGCAAAGCAGCCCCATGTCCCCATACCTGGGATTAAAAAGAATAACATTCTTAATAAGATTTCTGTTTTTAAAGAACCCAAAATTGTCAATACACACTATGCCTGAAGATCATTTTCAACTAAAAATCAGCAATATCACTTGTTCGTAAAGACATGATGCAAGATAGGTAGGAAGCTCAGTATGAGAACTGACACAAGAAGGTCAAGGGTCACCTTGTTAGACCTCACCTCGGAATATATGCCCCGGAATACTCAAAACAGGCTATACAAACAGCCGTGAGAGCATGTGTCTTAATTAGGTTACTACTCTGGTGATAAAACACCATGACCAGCTGGCCATGGTGATGCATACCTTTAATCCCAGCACTCGGAAAGCAGAGGCAGGTGGATCTCTGTGAGTTCGAGGCCAGCCTGACCTACACAGAGAAACCCTGTCTCAAAACAAAAACACCATGACCAAAAGCAACATGAAAGGGTTTTCATCTTACATTTTCAGATATGAGTTCATTACCGAAGAAACTCAGTGCAGGAACTTGGAGGCAGGAGTTGATGCAGAGGCCATGGAGGGGTGCTGCTTACTGGCTTGTTCCCCATGGCTTTCTCAGCCTGAGTTTCTTACAGAGCCTAGGACGACCAGTCCAGGGTACCACCACCCACAATGGCCTGGTCCCTCCCAAATCAATCACTAAGAAAATGCCCAATGGACTTGCCCACAGCTTGATTTTATTGTAGCATTTTCTCTATTGAGGTTGCCCCTTTCAAATGATTATCATGTGACAAGTTGACGTAAAACTAGCCAGCACACATTGAGTAGTAATTCTGGGGTCACAGTACATGTTTATGAGTAGATAAGCTCCCAAATCTTATTGGGATTGGCTATCCATCCTTAAAAATGATCCTCTTTCAATCTTGTTACACTTGTAAGTGAAGTGGGTACAGGGCTGAATCCCTAAATTGTCATGGCTGTGTTTCCATCTTACACCCAGAATCCAACCAGCTATTACTGTAGGGATCAGGACTGGTCTGAACTGAGACACCATGGTCTCTCACTTAGACTTCAGTGGCCCTGGACTGCTTTTCTTTCCCCACAGTCAACTGCCCCTGTTCAATTCTTTACACAGGCTTTGAAAGCACCCTGTACTTGGGTCCTGCTGCCTTCTCTACCTGTGACCCCTTCTCCACATCTATCTAAATGATCTTCTGGCATTCCTTGGACCATTCAGCCCTCATCTCTTGTTCATTGACTTGCCAGTTTCTCTGCCATGGGAACACCCTTCCCCTGGGTATCTGCCTCTGCTCCCTCATCTGTATTTTGATTAAATGTTTTCTCATTTGACTCCTACAGAAGGGCAATCTGCTGTCCATTCTCTAAATCCCTTGCCCTGCTGTTTTTCTCCATAACTGTAAAAGTAACTTTTATTTGCCTGATGTAATTGGTGTCTCAGAGGCTTACTGCTGAATAACTGGCCCTTTCTAGCTGTTTCTGCACTCTGGCTTGCTGGTTCAACTCAGCTGTTCTGGCCCAAACTCATCTCCAAGATGACTGATTCAATCTGGCTTCTGACTGATATTGCTCTTCTTGGCCTCAAACTAACTTTGGCAATTTATTCTAATCTTCTGGCTCCTTATTCTTTGGCTTTACCTGCCTCTGCATAAACTCACAAACTCAACTCCACTGCATTTACTCAACTGACAAACTGACTACTTCCTCCACTGACTCCCAACTTACCCCCCCCAACTCAGCTGACTGCATTCACTGAACTGCCCTCCACCCCGACTCACTCTGCACTGCCTCTGCACTGCTCTCTTAAGCCGATTTTTTCCTGTCTGTTCTGCTGAGAGTTGGGTCTATCCTGTCCTGACTCATTCTGACAAATCTTTCTCTGATTCATCACTTTGTCTGCCCCTCAATTTGACCTCATTTTCAAACATGGTTGCTTCCTTCTACAAACTAACCTTACCTACGCTTTTTAGGATTCAAGGTGTGTGTATCTGTAAAAGTGTATCTGTATTCTAACCAGAGGGATTAAAGGCATGCTGGGTTAAAATTCCTCTACACGTAACACTCCTCACTGGCTGTCATATTTGTTGTCCATTTCCTGGAATACGTTTCCAGAGAAAGGACTTTGTTTTCTTTCAGTAGCCATATCCTAGTCCCATGAACAGGAACTGACACATTCAAGGCAACAAATAAACACTGCCCCTTGATATGCTGTGCAAAAGTCTGAAAAATCCCTTTCCACTCGGGTTAGCACAATTAGTGGGTTTTCCATGTCCTGACCACCCCTTTCACACCCCAAAAGTTAGGACACCTCAAAGACTAGCAGATAAGAGAGCCCAGGGTACTTTGCCACCACATTAGGAACTAGTCTTTCGAGTTTGGCAGGACAGTGGGCAGTTTTGGAGCACACTTGTTATATTTGTACTGGGAGGTTAAAGGTTGTGGGGGTGGCCGAGGCTACCCTGTAATTGTGACTTGCTTTTCCCCCGCTTTGGGATTAGCTAGCCTAGAATCTCACACAACCTTCTTTCAGCTGCTCTGTGGCATATTTTTATCCCAGTTGCAAGGCTTTCTGGTTCTAGGGTGTTGTCTGATGCATCCTAATTGTAGCCTTAGCTGCCCTCATCCTAACAGGCACCAATAGCAACCATTGAATTCTCTCATCTGGGCAAAGCTGGATGGTTCTCACAGTGCACCTCCACCTCTGAAGCCCTCTGACAGAAACAATTAGGAACCCAAAGAGAACGCAGGTTTAAATTCTGAGTCAAACTTTAAAAATCAAACATCTTGAATTCACTTAAGAGAGCTAGCTTCAGATCATGCTTTTAAAAATAGCAATGTCCTGGCAAATTGTGTGTTCCTGTGTATAATTTCACTTCTGCTGTTTTTCCTAATCAGAAGTAAGTCTGGAATTTCTACAGTCTAGCACTTTGAAAGTTCCAAACCATTTGTTTTAGCAGGAAAAAGAGAGAGAGAGAGAGAAAGAAAGGAAAGAAGGAAGAAAGAAAGGAAGAAGATCCTCTTGGGTTAGAGAGATGATGTCTCAGTGGCTAAGAACAATTGTTGCTCTTGCAGAGGACCCCGGTTTGATTCCCAGTACCCACATGGGGGGAGTGGCTTATAGCTGCCCACAACTCTAGTTCCATGAGATCTGACTAGTTAGTGCTTTCTGTAGCCCTGGCGCACATGTGGTTCTCCACCCAGGCACATGCCCACATAAAATAAAAAATAAATCTTAAAAAAACTCACACCAGGGAAAAAAGTCAGTTATTGAACATGTACATTTCTGGTTAACTTTTGGTAATAGGGTATGTGAAGATGAGTAATAGGCCCTCAGCTCTTAGTCTGCAGTCTCAGAAACCAGTACACACACACACACACACACACACACACACACACACACACACCCCTAAATCTAGATTCTACATAGAGAAAACAGTGAATTTGTTTAATCTAATTCTCTCTAGCTCCATTCTATCCATTTTTCTGTATATGTCATGATTTAATTTTCCTTTATGGCTGAAAAAAATCTGGTGTGTATATGGAACACATTTTCCTGATAGAAGTATGTAAGGCCTGATGGATTTGCATGTCATCCATGTGCAAGGCTGTGCTAATCTTCTATCATGCCAGTTCTGGAATGCCTGCTGTGGGAGTGAATACCATTTGCATGTGCTTTTAAGGAAAGCCCTTTGTGTTACAAGTTTTTCCTATTTCAGTTTTTACATTTTAATTTTATATGCTGATATACTGAAGTGGTTTTTGTTTGCTCATGTAGGCAAAACCGTCAACCATTCAAAGTTCTTTTTTCAAAAATTGTTTGGGGGCTGGAGAGATGGCTTAGTGGTTAAGAGCACTGATTGCTCTTCCAGAGGACCCAGGTTCAATTCCCAGCACCCACATTGCAGATCACAGCTGTCTCTAATTCCAGGCTTATGGGATCCAACACCCTCAAACAGACATACATGTAGGCAAAACACCAGTGCCCATGAAATAAAAATAATTAATTTTATAAATTGTTTTTTGACAGTTTCCGACATGTTGTCTTAGGGTTGCTGTGATGAAACACCATGACCAAAAAGCAAGTTGGGAAGGAACGGGTTTATTCAGTTTACACTTCCATATCATCAAAGGAAGTCAGGGCAGGAACCTGGAGGCAGGAGCTGATGCAGAGGCCATGGAGAGGTGTTGTTTACTGGCTTGTTCTTCATATCTTACTCAGCCTGCTTTCTTATAGAACCCAGAACCACTAGCCCTGGAACGGCACCACCCACAATGGACTGGGCCCTCCCTCATCAATCACTAATTAAGAAAGTTCCCTACATGTTTGCCTACAGTCTGATCTTACAGAAGCATTTTCTTTCTTTTTTTTTCTTTTAATAATTTATTTTATTCTATTTTATGTGAATTGGTGTGAGGGTGTCAGGTCCCCTGGAACTGGAGTTACAGACAGTGGTGAGCTGCCATATGGGTTCTGGGAATTGAACCAGGGTCCTTTGGAAGAACAGACAGTGCTCTTAACCACTGAGCCATCTCTCCAGCCCTTGGAGGCATTTTCTTAATTGAGGTTCCCCCATCTCAGATGACTAGCTTGTGCCCAGTTGACATAAAACTGTCTAGCACACATATAGATAATGAATCTTAGTCGTTTTCACCTTCATTGTCTCTATTTCCACACATACTGTTCCATTCCCCAAGAAGTCCCTTTCCCAATTTCATATCTCTTGTGAGTATGACCCACTCATTTTGTGATAGTTTGGATGAGAATGCCCCCCATGGGCTCATATGTTAGAAAACTTGGTCCTCGGTTGGTAGAACTGTTTGGGAAGGATTAGGAGGTTTGGACTTGTTGGATGGGTGTGTCGCTGGGGGTGGGCTTTAAAGTTTCAAAGATTTGCCCCATTCCTAGTGTGCTCTACCTCGTGCTTGCAGATCAAGATGTGAGCTCCCAGTTGTTCCTGCCACCATTCCTTTGCTCTGCCACCGTGAACTGTAGTCCTCTGAAACCATAAGCCACAAATTAAACACTTTCTTTTATAGGCTGCTTTGGTCATAGCTCCTTCACAGCAACAAAATAGTGACTATGACAGAAGCTGGTACCAGGGATGGGGCTATTGCTGTGACAGGCCTGACCATGCTGGCTTTTTGGAGGAGAGTGGGAGACTTTGGGACTTTGGACAGGGAAAGCAGTTGAATGCTATAAGCAGAGTTCAATGGGCCATCCTAGCAGAAACTTGGAAGACAGTGGCGCTGAGAGCAACTGGGCCAGTGATGTTTCAGAGAGGAACAAAACAATATTAGCAGTTTTGCTGGAGTTCATTCTTGTGCTATTTTGGCAAAGATTGTGGCTACTTTCTGCCCTTATCCTAAGAATCTGCCTGAGGCATATTGAAAAGTAAAAGACTAATTTTTTTTGCAGAGGAGTTTTCAAGACAGCCTAATATTGACTATTGTGTGGGTTAGTGGTCACTTTTATACAGGTCTACAACGAAAAAGATCAAGTGAGACAAAAAGAAATGCTGTGCAGTTTGAAGATAAAGAACACCAGGGAAACTCACCGTTGGAGCCAAGGCTTGTGTGGATAGAGATAAGGAGACCTAGGAGAGGCCTGATCCATAGTGGACTAAGGTAAAGTTATCCTCAGGACACGACCCAACTCAGCTAAGCTTCGAATTTGTGAAAGGCATAAGAAGTTTCCAGCTCCTAGAAAGTAAAGGCAAATCAAAGCCATTATAAATGTGATTTAAGGGTGTCAAGATTCACCTGAATTTTGGTAGTCCAACTTTGCAGTGTCAGCTCTGTGGCTTTAGAATCATGAAGAATACATAAGTGAAGGGTGTAGAGAGCTGCAATGAGCCGCGCCCTAAAGATGGCGCCGGTTTCTGCCTTCCACCAGCCCGACGGTGAGCGCTCTCGGTGGTAAACAAGTCCATATTTGGCTAAGACCGCTGATCTGGCTTGCTTCCGCATACGTGGGCCTCTAAGATAGCACCACGTGGCTTTACTTGATTGGCTGTTCATATAGTATTTAGCCTGTGGGTTGGGTCTGCCCCATGATTCGGAAGACTGTTTTCAAGGGACCTGAATAAACTGCTTGAGAAGAGCTTTTGCGAGTTGCGTTATCCTTGCTGGTCGAGGGGGACGCGACAAGTGGTGGCCCGTACGGGGACCCAAAAAAGACTCAGAACTCCTGCAGTCAGGGGCAGCGCTGGTAAGTTCCTGGGATAAATTAGGACAATAAAGTTTCACGGAGATAGCGAACAAAAGGTAAAGTTTCGCGGAGATAGCGAACAAAAGGTAAAGTTTCACGGAGATAGTGAACAAAAGGTAAAGTTTCGCGGAGATTGCGAACCAAAGGTAAAGTTTCGCGGAAATAGCGAACAAAAGGTAAAGTTTCGCGGAAATTGCGAACTAAAGGTAAAGTTTCGCG
>CAJQZJ010026844.1:2522066-2532109 GCA_907164525.1 Lophiomys imhausi
TCTATCTATCTATCTATCTATCTATCTATCTATCTATCTATCTATCTACCTACCCAACTATCTGTCTATCTATCTAATCTATCTATATCTATCTATCTATCTACCTATTTATGTATAGATAAATATACAGAGTCTCTTCTCTCTATATAGTCCTGGCTATCCCAGAATTCTTTATGTAGTCCATTCTGGCCTTGAACCCACAGAGATTTACCTGCCTCTGCCTCTCAAGTGCTGGTATTGGAGGTGTGTGGCACCATGTCCAGCCTGTCTTGGTTTATTTTTAATCTACCTTATACTCATATTAGGGCTACAGTTTATAAAATGAGTTTGTGTTCCCCTATTGTTTTTAAAGTAGCCCAAGAAAATTGGGAAGTGAGCTGTTATTTGAGTGTCTAAGATTTTGGTTAGTGTTCGAAGTATTCTCAACTCTGAAGAGGACTCTCACTTCCTGTCACACTGGCAGAAGGAATCCTTTTTCCAAGTTCCTGCACACAGAGCACTAGGAGAAGCCTAAGTCTTTGATTCTGCACCTAAGAACCGTGTGTAGCTGGGGGTATGGTTCAGTGGCAGAACCTTATGTAATGACATTCTCTGAAATTTTCAAAAGCACACAGCTGAGAGAATCCAAGGGAATGAGTCTCCTAAGTCTTGAAAAGTAGAATAACTTTTTAATGATTACCACAATAAGACATGGTCATTTTGGAAAAATCACATGAATAAAATTTAAATAACCCATCACATCTTGCTTAGAAAAACCCACTGTGAATTTTCCTCACTGCCCCATTTTCTTCCCATGTAAAGTATGTGTACTGGTAACCTTCATCTAATTATAGGCAAGCTATTTAAAATATAGTCCTTTTTTTTTTTTTTGAGGTAGGCAGTGTCTTACTATGTAGCCCTGGCTGGCCTGGAACTCATTATGTAAACCAATCTAATGTTGGACTCTGCCTCCAGAGCACTAGGGTTAGAGATGCAGGTGTGCCACCATACCTGGCCTTAAAATTAATCCTGAAGGAGAATTTAAAGGGCATTTCCTCTTTCTTACTGCTCTTTTATTTCACTTCCTTAGAAAGCCCTGCTTCTCTACACAATAGTACAGAAGCTGTCATTTGCTGAGTAAACACCGTGTGTCAGTTATTTCAAATCCTTAGTGCTCATTCTCATATAGCCTTGTAAACCAGGAATTGAAACTACAGTTTATTCAATTATTCAATGTTCAGTTATTGACAGCCTGCTGAATGCTCAGTGTGTACGTACTGGTCTACTATGTAGTTAAAAAAAAAGTTCAAAAATATTGAGCAATTTATGCCAAGTTTTCCCAGCTCTTAGGACACCATTTCAGCACAAGCCATCACTGTCATCCCTAAACTTCATGCCCACTCTCCACCCACTCTCCACCCCACTCTCCAACTGCTAGAATGATAATGGTCTTAAAACATAAACCAGAGTATGCAAACACATTATGGTGAGAATTATGGTTTCTTTAAAAAGCCAGTTATTTTAGGGAGTTAGATTAATATAAATTAGACTTAGTAAATATCTAGGTTTCTGATACAGTCTCTTAATCCGGGGCATGAAGATCAACTTGGCTGTGAGCAATTTATCAGCTTATGGATGAAGTCACGTGAAACGAGAGGAGTCTCTGGACTGAAAAACAAGGTTGAAGCCAGGTGAGACAAGGAAAGATTTTATGACCTGGCATTGCTTTCAGCTGCTAAGTGGGCGGATCCCAGATTAAGCTGAAGCAGGTGGAACAAGGAGCGATCCTATTTAAGGGCAAGCGGATGAGCCTGGGAGAGCGGCATGTTAGGGGCTCCATGCTAGAGAGCTGGTGCTATCGAGCTCCCATGGTAGCAAGTCCTCACACTAAAAAGGACAACGAGTAGTTTGTATCCTCTGATGGAGAAAGTGCTGGTGGACTGATGACCAGGTCTCCCTGAGGCAGAAAGAAGCTGGTGAACAGAGAAAGCCTCAGCAAGACATCAAAAGGCCAAGGACTAAACCCTAGGCTCAGCTTTTGCCTAGAGGGGTTTGACCTGTCCGAACAGTGGCCAGAACGGAACTGTGGCCAGCTTTAAAGACTGAGGCAGAGCAGCAGAGTTGCTGATACAAAGGAAATAAGTTGGCCTACAGACGGCTGAGGTCTCCCAGAGAGAAGAAAGCCTCAAGCCTTATTTAAGGTGAAACTGCCATAGCCAATTTACCCTGACGAATCTACCTCTGAGATATTCCAGAATAAAGACTGCTAAGTGCATTAAAGGGTCTACCCCAGAGACTGTGTTCCTGACGACTGAGGACCTGCCCCAGAGACTGTATCCTTCTGAAAGGTTATGAAAATAGTTGTAATAGTTATCAATAGGTTTAGTGGGTAGGTCTTAGGGGTTGCAGGCATTCATGGGGTTGTAGGAATTTATAGGAATAGTAGTTAAGTATATTTGTTAGAAGTGAATATAGTTATTAATAAATTAAAAGTACAGTTTCACAGTTATGTTATCTGAATATGTTTTTGTTTTAATTCCAAGTATGAGATATGAGACTGCTTCAAATTGTGCACAGCAACTAACTATGATTTGTCTCATGATCTGGGGGCGGGGGTGTGATTTTTACCAGTGGCAGATAGTTTATGTTTGGAATTCTAGGGACTCTTCAAAGGGTATATCAATGCCTGAGTCCAAAGAGAGTCTGTGGCTGCTGCTCTCCCCTGCTGCTGCTTTTGCTGTTGTTTGTTGGATTGCTAGATTGCTGGTTGCCGATTGGAGATATCCTATGATGAAGACTGCACTTACCCCAAGGAACTGGATGCCTCTAATCAGCAGGAAGTAGTCTAAAGAGATATATGCCACATTTTCCCTCTAACCTTCCTTCTTGCCTACCTAATTTTGGGGGTTGGAAAGGATTGGGGTGGAGAAGGGTGGTAGATACAAGAACCCAATAAGTAGCCAAAAAGCCCCATTATCCACATCCTAAACACTGAACTGGCTTTCTATTAGAAAATTGGGGACATTTACCGTAATAATGAGGCTGAAGCTTCAGACGCCTTGCTCAGCCCTTTCCACGGTCTGGAAAGACCACTAAGAATGGATTTTTTTTTTTAACATTTGTACAGTATTTTCAGTTTTATTATAAAAGTGCACACACACCAAGATGGCCACATCATTTCTTGGCTCTGCTTGCATTCAGCACTTGCTCCTGAGCAACTTTCTTTGCTTTTACCATCTCCACGAGTTCCTTCTATCGTCTCATGCAGTCCTTCTTCATCCTGCCAGGAACTGCTTCAGCTATCTTTTCCCATCTTTCAGGAGTATTTACTGGATACGTTTTCAAAGCTTGTTCTAAAAGTTTCTGTTCTTCAGTTGTCCATGCAGGGACCTTCAAATAGTTCCAATGGTGCTGCACTGTCAGCGTGAGGGGCCATTCCATGTTCTTTTTTGAATTTATCAAAAGCCTTTTTGTTAATGTCATATTTTTGATGAGGGTCGAGTTTTTGGAGGCTTTTAGCCTTGCCAATAATATCTTTGGCAGTTCTTTTGACTCCAGAAGAAGAACGTATATTCATATAATTAGCAATGGCTTCCCATCTTGAGTTTGTCCCAGCAGGGAAGAGATTGACAGCTTTGATTAATAATTGAAGATCATCTTCTGACCAATTTTTACTGTCACTCCCACTTCCACCAGTTGACATTTATGCTCACTTGCTTTTATTGAATTTGCAGAAGTGAAATCCTCTGAGCCTAGTGTGGTGATCCACACCAGTCCAAACTCTTGAAGCTGGAAGTTCTCTTGAGCCTAGGAGTTCAAGACCAACCTGGACAATAAAATAAGACCTCACCTCTTAAAAATGAACTCAAACTTTTTAATTAATTAATTAATTTATTTATTCACTCATTCATTTCCTGCAAGGGTTGATGTATTTGTGTAGCCTTGGCTGTCCTGGATCTAGCTCTGTAGATGAGGCTGGTCTCAAACTTAACAGAGATTCACTCAGCCTCCCAAGTGCTGGGATCAAGAGATGTGTGTCACTACCATTTGGCTATTTTTATTTTTAATACTATAGCTTGGGGGTATGTGAGAGTGTGTCAATGTGAGACTTATATCTACTAGATATAACTAGTCCAAAAGAAGGGGTTATATCTACTAGAACTGGAGTTAGAGGCAGTTGTGAGCCCCCCAAGGGTGCTGGGAGCTGAATTTGAGTCCTCTACCAGAGCACTATGAAGTCAACCACAGAGCCATCTTTTTGTCAGCCCCTAAAATAAAAGTTTTAACTAAAATTAATAAGTGCATTTTCTGTTCAAACCTCTTTACGCAGATACTGGAGTGGTCATGGTGAAATGGGATATATTTATTCATAGTTGTCTTCATGTATAGTGAGGTTGCTGTTATCCATTTCTGGGTAAAATTGGCTCCCAGAACATCAACACACCCCCACACCCTTGGTGACTATAACAAGAAGATACAAGGACTGAAGTTGTGTCATGGAGGGTAGCCAAATGGCTAAGTGGATAAAAGCAATTGGCAGACAAGCCTGATGACTGGAATCCCATCCCTGGAATCTACGTAAAGGTAGAAGAAGAGAAAATTGTTCTCTGACTGCCACACTTGGGCACACACTCATGCATGTGTATGTGCACACACACATTAAAAGGAAGCTGTACACACATACCAAGTAGATTAAAAAAAAAAAGAAAGCTGTGTCACCACATGAGCACCACCTCTGAGCCCTGTCACTGTGCATTATGAATGATGGATGAGAACAAAACTGCCATGGACAGAGTTGGAACCTAGTCTGTGGCAGGCGGGTAAAATTATAGGCCAGGTTCAATCTCATCAATGCCAAGACACGTAGGGACCGAGAGAACTAAATAGTGTGTTAGGCCATTAGTCAAACTTTCATTTCCTAAATATTATATTGTCAGTATTTTAAAAGTTTCTAATTTTTTTTTTCTGAGACAGGGTTTTTCTGTGTGACGAGCCCCGGCTGTCCTGGACTAGAGTTCATTCTCTTCATTCAGATCTGAACCTGCAGCCATATGTCATGGAACTCCTCTCTATGTCTCCTTCATATCAAGATTCTTCCTTTCCCTCCATCTGGATTCTGTATGGCCAGCACTTCCTCCATTTATAGCTCTAGCTCAGGTTACCTTGTCAGAAAGTCATTTTTTTTATTGCAATCTTTAGTTGATTACCCCCACCTGCACCTGCACCCCATGGGCACCATCCTCCCTTAAGTACTTTTCATAAGTTTCCTCAGGACTTCTTATCAGATTGGGACACTACCCCTAGGCAATAAGTCCTATGAAGACACCATTTGTGTGTGTGTGTGTGTGTGTGTGTGTGTGTGTGTGTGTGTGTGTGTGTCCTCCATAGAATTTGTCATATAGTTCATCCTCAAATGTCTATTGAATGAATGAGCAGTTAAAAAGTGAGAGAGTCAAGATTCAAACTCAGGCTTGTCTGACATCAAAGGAAAGGCTGCACAGGTAGTTCCTAACACTCCAAGAAAGTTCTGTATTTTTTAATCTATTATCTCACAGAGTATTGGAAAGATAGCTAGTTATCTAGATATGCTAGATATATAGACAGATGCTTAAGTATAGTGTGTGTGTGTGTGTGTGTGTGTGTGTGTGTGTGCATGTGCATGAAGCAATTTTGACTGTTTTACCAACTGAGAAGACCAAATAAAAGCAAAGATCAAAATAGTCTTCTCCATAGAAGTGACTTCAAGAAATTTTCAATTTTCAAAAAAAAAAATAGTAAAACACACCTCAAATTAATTGGGTGTGTTATTAGAAGACCAAGAAAAGAGCCTGTCTTCTGTGAGGCCGCTGTGGGACTGGGAATTACCAAATGATTTCCAGTTTTAAGGTTGTTGGATCAGGTGTCTGAACTAGATTAACGATAATCAATTCTCCAGAATGATTAATGCCATTCATCACTCTAACCTTCCGAGGGAGCTTTTGCCTTTTGATGTTAATTAATGTTCCACAGGAAACAAAGCTAGATGAGGAAGAGAACCCTGGATAAACCAATTAGAAGTGAGGGCAAAAGGAGAAGAGTCAAAGCCTGTTAGGGAAGCAGCACCTTTGGCTTTTGTCGTATCTTGGCTTCCCTGGAAGTGTTCCGGTGTAGTATGATGGTAACTCTTCATCATCGGCCTGCCCAGATTTATAATCACCTGGGCGACAACCCTGAGAGTGTCTGTGAGGGCATTTCCAGAAAGTTTAACCGAGGAGGGAAGAATCACCCTAAACCTGGCTGGCCTCATTCCAGGGACTGGAAGCCAGAATCAAACATAATGGAGAATAGGAGGAACCCTGATGAGGACCAGCATTCATCTCTCTGTTTCCTGTTTGGCTGAAATGAGCGGGGGTGAGGAGCCCCAGGAGAGGTTCTCAATGCCAAGGGGCTGCGTGCAGCCATGTTTCCCCTGCCATTCTGTACTGTTCCTGGTGGACCTAACTGAACCTTTCCTGCAGTTGCTCTCGTAAGAGCAGCAAGGAAAGTAACTGATACAGACAATTCACACATTACACATGCAAACAACTTCTGTGACCTTTTGAAGATTAGATTTTAGGGCCAGGGAGATAGCTTAGCAAGTCAAAGGGCCAACCACCAAGCTTGCCAACCTGAGTTCAGTCTGTCAAACCCACATAAAAAACCAGATTCAGTGGTATGCAACTAAAATCCATCAACTCCTATGCAAGATTAGAGATGGCCACAGGAGAATCAGGCAGCACAGCAGAAACAAGAGAGACCCAGCTCAAAACAAGGTAGAAGGAGAGAACCTCTCCTTACAAGTCATCCTCTGACCTCCACAGGTGCTGTGGTGGCACCTATATTCTCTCTCTCTCTCTCTCTCTCTCTCTCTCTCTCTCTCTCTCTCACACACACACACACACACACACAAAAGTAAATATTAAAACACAAGTAAATAAGTAAATCAATGTGGGAATAGCCTGGGAACAACTAAACTGGCAATCAGTTAAATTCATTTAAAGTTTTTATGTATTATTATTGGCGGGAACAGGAGGGGGCACTGTGCCAGTGTGCTTGTGGAGTAGAGGACAGCTTTGTGGAGATAGGTCTTTCCTTCCACTCCCACATGGGCATGGTTCCAGGGATCAAACTCAGGTTCCCAGGCTTGCGCACATGACCTGAGACATTTTGTATGCACTCTTTTATTTGGACAGGGTCTTATGTAGCCCAGGCTAGCCTTGAAGCATCTGTGGATGACTCTGAGCTCCTGATTCTCTCATCTACCCTGTGTTGTGATTACAGGCATGCAACACCATGCCTGGTTCAATGAGTTACATTCTTAGGTGGTGACGGCAAACACCTGGAACATCTGTGGTCACTCCTGCGGTGTAATAGCTACTTGGGATTCACTTTTTACACATGTAGTAGTAGCTATAGATAAATGTCCTATATAGAACAGAAATATGGAGAAAGAGATAGAATATACATTTGGGAAGAATATTTAAATTCTATCTTTTGCATAGCACTGAATATTTGCAATTGCATCTTATACAAAATAAGACAATGGCCTGATATCCTTGTTAAATTTATAACAGCATCATCAATGGAAAACCATTGCTTAACACAAAATACTTGTAATAAATTGTCTTTATTAATCATAAATGTTGAGCTCTTATATAGTAAACAGTTCCTACGCTGAATAAAGCAATGTCCTAGTTAACGAGGGACTACACATGTGACATTAGTTCCTCAAGATGACATCAGTTAATGGTGTCATGGCTGCCTTTGTTTGTGAAAGTATACTCTATGATGTTCACACAATAAGGAAATCACCTCACAGCATATTTCTGGGAGCAGGTCTCTGTTGTTAAGCAATGCATGGCTGTGCTTGTGGATCTGTTGAGCGACTTTATCTACAGAAATCCAGATTCATCTTAAAGGAAAAAAGTTCTTTCATAACATGATTCATCACTGCCAATTTTAAGGATTTTCACTCTTAAAGGATATTGGGATATTATATTCCCTCTTAATGAGGGAATAATATCTTCATTGTATGTGTTATATGTGTGCCCATTTGTGTGCAGGTGTGCTTACTAAACAATGCAGGCCGGATGCTCACGTCAGGTATCTTTTCTCTCTCTCTCCCCAACTTCTTTTTTGACATATGGTTTTTCACTGTCTCAAGCTCAACATTTTGGCTAAATTGTGTGGCTGTTGAGCCCCAGGAATCTGTGCCTGTCTCTACCTGCCTAGTGCAGCTTCTTGTGTGGGTACAGGAAACCTGAACTAGCCCGTCATACTTACACAGTGGGCAATTTACCCACTTATCCACCTCCCAGCCCCAATGTCTTTATTTTAAACAAGAGCTGATGTTTGCTCAGGATACATTATAATTTATTGTTTTGTAAGTGAATTACCATATGCTTGTTAACTCTTGTTTCTCTACTAGCAATCAAATCTATGACATTATGCTACATTATGTGATTATTCTATTAGGATAGCTGACTTTTATGTATGATTTATACATAAATGTATATTTAAATATAGTTATTTAATTTATGTAATATATAAATATATCATATATTTATGTCATACTTAATTAAACATAATTAAATATAGCCATTGCAATCTAATAAAAGCATGTTTGATCTCTGGGACTCACATATTAGAAGGGAAAGGACTCTCATAAGTTGTTCTCTGACTTCCATGTGTGCTGTGAGAATGTACACATACACTAAGGATAAATATAATAAAGCCAAGCTCTCTAAGTGAATCTATGTTTGCAATTTTACATTTTGATTGTAGTACTGAAATAACCCTTGAAAGGGACCTTTGCTTCTTACAGCATTTGTTTTGAGGGGTTGAATTTTAATATCCTATCAATTCTTGCTTTTCTTTTCTCTAATCTGTGACAACTCATTTACTTTCAGCAATAAAGCTGACAGAATCCATTTTTATCTTTAATTAACTTTTCAGCTTGGCTTTCATTTTAGAGACTCACAGCAAAATTTATCACCATGCTGGAATGAAAGCAATGAATGAAAGATTTGAGGACACCGCTTAGCCCCGAATTTAGCTCAGATGACTCCATTATTGAGAGGAAAAGCCGACAACAGCATCAATATAAAAGACAACTCATTAGGTTGTACCAGTTGCAGATGACAATGTTTATTTTTGACCTCTTGTAGTTTTAAAATTTTTGGCCTCTTAATTCCATGCACTGTGTTTTCACTCCAAAGCACCAAATTCCCTTTGCTTAGGGGTTTAAGTATAAAAGTACATCTGAAAATAATTGTCTCATACGTAACCATAGCTACTATCTATTGAGCCTTTGGATGCCGTACTAAGCACTCTAAAAACTTCACTTCCCATGGACCCTGTTTTAAGGGACTATGATAAAGATTACCAACAGGGTTTAACGGGGAGAGAAAGCTCACTTCAGCAAGCAGTAATGCCATTGAAGTCAGGTCACCTGGATCAGAATCTAGTTCGCCAGCTCTGAAATAGTGGATTAACGAATTAGCATTCATTTATTCATCCAATAAACATTTGGAGCACCTAGCATGCACTCAATATACTAGCAAACAAGCCAGGTGTAGCTGCTGTGTATCAGGAGAAATCAGAGGAAATCAGACTCTCAGGCTTTTAGAGAGAATTACAAATTATAACAAACAGGTTGTTAGGGTTTGGATCCTAAATGTCTCCCAAAGACTCTTGTGTTGAAAGCTTGGTCCTTACCTGATGGTACTCTTGGGAAGTGTGGAACTTTTAAGATGGGAACCTAATTAAAGGCACTAAGTAGTTGAGGACATTCTTTGGGGGAGGGTGCTGGGATTCTGGCCCCTTCCTCTCTTTCTATTTGCTTGCAGCCACCTGAGCTCTTCAGCTTTCTTCCCCCACCTGCTGGCATCATGGTGTGCTGGGCCGCCACAGATGCTAAGCAGCCAAGTGACCAAGATCTAAGCCTCTGAAATCCATGAACCAAAATAAATCTTTCCTGCTTTTATGATGGCTTGCCTACCTTCCTTCCTTCCTTCCTTCCTTCCTTCCTTCCTTCCTTCCTTCCT
>CAJQZJ010026844.1:2543589-2561663 GCA_907164525.1 Lophiomys imhausi
TGTGTGTGTGTGTGTGTGTGTGTGTGTGTGTGTGTGTGTGTGTGTGTCTGTCTGTGTGCTCATGAGTGTGGGTGCCTAAAGAGGCCAGGGGTGTCAGGCTCTCTGAAGATGGAGTTACAGGCAGTTGAGAATCTCCTCGTGTGGGTGCTAGAAATTAATCTTAGGTCCTCTAGATGAGCAGCAAGTATTCAATCCTTGGGTTCTAGAAAATATTTTTTTCAAGACAAGCTTTCTCTGTGTAGCCCTGGCTGTCCTGGAGCTCATTCTAGAGACCAAGGTAGCCTCACAAAGATCTGCCTGCCTCTGCCTCCCTAGTGCTGGGATTAAAGACATGCACCACCACTGCCCAGCTGGAAAAATATTTTTAATGTTCTTTTACTGTGATAGAAATTTTTTGGGTGTTTTGTTTTGAGATAGGGTCTTTCTATATAGTCCTGTGAAGGTGTACCTTTAAACTATTTATTTAAAGTTATCCACCTTCCAACCCACTGACCTGAGATACTGGAGAAAGGATATTATTAGAGACAGTGTAGACCTCTTTAGTTGTAGGTCCTTGGAGCAATTTGTCAGGATTCCAGTCATACAACATACAGTAGAACAGTTATCAATAGTAACAGGAACACAGCTAACCAGGAACACAAGGACAACTGAAGAAGCAGCAGCTTTTGTGGCCTCAAACAGAACCCGATGTGGGCTCAGCCTGACCTGGGCCATGATCTTTAGCAGCAAACTTTGGCAAAGAGTTGTCAGGAGTCTCTCAAAGTGAAGCAATGCCAAGCAAAAAGCCCCTTGGTGTTGGCAGGACCTCCCTTTATACCTCCTCAAAATCCACATAAAGATGCTTTCCAATTGGTCAGCCTCACACCCTCTTCATGAGGTACTTCCTGTTGACCAAGATCATGTGCTTTCCAAGGAGTCTGTCCATCAAAGGATGTTTTCCAGCAGAAAACATGTTCCCTGCATGTGACAGTTTCTGGCTGGCAAAACATCACATGCTCTTCCATCAGGATGTTTTGCATGCCCCTCTCACAAGTCTGTTTTTCAGTGGTGGACAAAGCACCCCCAAATCCCACATTTGAGACCAAAACAAAAAAATATATCCACTCAGTACAACCACGTTTCTAAAGAAATCTAAACTTCTACCACAGTCCTGGCTATCCTGGAACTTACTATGTAGACCAGGCTAGCCTCAAACTCACAGAGATCTGCCTTCCTCTGCCTCCAGAGTGCTGCCTCCCCAGCTATGATTTTCATTTAAATACTTTTTAATTTAAGACTAATTTTGACCTCATGCTCTTTTTCTTGTAAAGCAAGATTGAAGAGAAGGAAAAGTGTTTTACCAATAAAAACATGTGAATTCAGTTGTTTTGACAAGAAGGATAATTATAAACTTTTAGATTTAGTAAAAATTCCCAGCCAGGTGTGGTGGGAGGCAGAGACAGGTGGATCTCTGTGAGTTTGAGGCCAGCCTGGTCTACAAAGCAAATCCAGGACAGCCAGGGCTATTACATAGAGAAACCCTGTCTCAAAACAAAACAAAACAAAATTCCTTTTAAAAAATGTTAAGTTATGTGTTGAATTAGGCATAACTTTTCTTCTGTGTCAGTTTCTCAACCTCTGAAACTTTGGGCTCAGAAAGTGTTTGTTGTTGGGAGGAAAGAGTCCTGGCCATCTAGTAGTGTGTTAACAGCATTCCTGTAGGAAAGGATCCTGGCCATCTAGTATATAACAGCATCCTTGTAGGAAAGGGTCCTGGCCATCTAGTGTATTACAGCATCCTTGTAGGAAAGGGTCCTGGCCATCTAGTATATTACAGCATCCTTGTAGGAAAAGCTCCTGGCCATCTAGTGTATTACAGCATCCTTGTAGGAAAGGGTCCTGGCCATCTAGTGTATTACAGCATCCTTGTAGGAAGGGGTTCTGGCCATCTAGGATGTTTATAGCACCCCTGACCTCTATTCATGAGCTACCACCAGCACTCCATTGAAAAATGTCTCCAGAGACTTTCAGATGTTTCCTATGGGACAGAACTGTTCTTCTCCCACTCATGAAGGTCCCACTTGTAGTTTTGTTGTAAGGCCTCTCATACTTTGCTGTGTGAAGGGGAACCCTGGGGTTTTGTTAAGGGTATGTGGGGATTCAGAAGGTCAGAGGCAGAGCTTGAGGCTCGAATGTCTCTGAGCTTCCAAGGGAAGTTTGTGAAATTCATGCTGTACTGTCTGTGTTTGAGTTTTGTTTGTTTGTTTGTTTGTTTTTGAGACAGGGTCTCATGTAGCCCTGCTGCTGAGAGTAACATACTTTAAATGGGAAAGATATCTAGATAAGTCCCCATTTTTGTCAATTAGTGTCATTCTCAGGATCCAGTGAAAGATGTGTATTTTTTTTTTTGCATAAATGATGTAAGAGTAATAGAAACCTGGGGCTGGAGAGATGGCTTAGTTGTTAAGAGTACCTGTTGCTCAGGGTGTGGTAGCACATGCCTTTAATCCTAGCACTTGGGGGTGGAGGCAGGCAGATCTACATGAGTTCAAAACCAGCCTGGTCTACAAAGTGAGTTCCAGGGCAATCAGGGCTACACACAAACTATCTGGAAAAGAAAAAAAAATACTTGCTGCTCTTCCAGAGGACCTGAATATGGTTCTCAGCACCCACGTCAGAGTTAAACCACTTGTAGCTCCAGCTCCAGAGAATCCAGTGCCCTCTTCTGGCCTCAGTAGGTACTCTCACAATATAGCACACATACACCGAGATTGAAAAAAGAAATCTGAGAAGACCAATAGAAACCAAGAAAATAAGCATTAGTTTCCTATTCATACAAATTGGCTCTCTGTCCCCTTCTCTTTTTCTTCTTTCTTGAAACAAGGTCTCATTGTGACTATGTAGCCTAGGCTGCCCTCGAACTCACTGAGTAGATTAAGCTGACCCCAAGCTCAAGGTCTTGGGGCTGGAGAGATGGCTCGTTGGTTAAGAGCACTTACTTATGCTTGCAGAGGACCTGGGTTCAGTTCCCAGTACCCACATGGTGGGTTACAGCCTCCAAACTCCAGTTCCAGGGGGTCCTGTTCTTTCTGCAGATCTCTGAGAGGACCAGGGACTCATGGGGTGAATATACATACATGCAGGCAAAACACTCATACATATAAAATTTTAAATTCTAGCAACAACAAGCCCTTGAGGAATTCCTTGCCTCAGCCTCCTGAGCGCAGGAATTATAGGCACGTGTCACTATGATTGGTTCTTATCTTTAACTTTCTGTATTTCCTTAAGCCATAATTTGTTCATAACTACACAATTCTGAAGAAAAGTATTTTGGAGGCAAGGTCTTCTGTAATTCAGACCAGTCTCAGCTATGTAGCCAAGAGTGACTTTCAGCTCTGATTGTCCTCCCAAGTGCTAGGATTATAGGAGTGTGCCACCGACCTTGGCTCTAGGGGAAGAAATTTGTGAGAGTCTTTTCAAGGTCATATAGGCTTTGTAGCTTCTTCTGCCATTAGGTGCTTTATTTCCCAATGCTGTAAATGTACTAGCTTAATATTACATTATTATTACATATTAATGTACCTTTATTACCTTAGCTTATTACCTACTGAAAAATCTCTAATACCAAGTTAAAATAACGAACTCTGCATTTATTTGATTTGAGAACGCTTAAACTTCTTTTGAACCCCTTGAGAACTACTAAATAGGCCTAAACTTAACACTTCCTAAGGTCATTGTGCTACGTCTCATGTTCTGAAAGTGAGGGAAAGGTGTAGAACTGAGCTTAGTAATAGCAGTTGCGGTGGAACTGTGTCCTGTAATGTGTGCAAAAAATCAATAGAAAATAGAGTGAAAACAACACCCCTGCATTCATCTGTAATATTAAAATAATGATTAGCAAGCATACTTTCCTTATTTGTCACAGTGAAAGCGCTGAGTTAGTACGTATTTTTTCCCCTGTTATGTTCCCTGCCTTATCTTGATATCTCTTAAAATAGCTGTCCTAGGACTGCAGCAAGGAGCATTGTTTAAAAAGGTATTAAAGTCACTTTCTTTGTTAATTTAAGAGAAAAAGATACAAGGAGACTTAGAGGGGAGGATTAACTACTCCAGGCATGCCTTCATTATGGATTGAGAATATAGGATATCTATTACTCTTGCAGATCTTCTTGGGTACATGACTTATTTCACTCCGCCTCTGAAGGAGTTAGGGAAGCCTCTTGGCAGTACCTAGCACAATTCCAAGCTTGCATACCCTTGACTCAGCAGTCCCACTTCTAAGAGTCAGTTCGTGTGTAAATCGAGAAAGATAGGTGTACAAGGATGTTAGCTACAGCATTTTCCATAGTATCGTTATGGAAACAAATCCAAATGAATACCACATAGATGCCCACCTGGGAAAGTTTAACATATGACATGTATGTATAATGCAAGCCACTTTGTGCTTATGAAGAAGAGATACATGGATAACCACTAACATAGTTTTGAATGGAAAAAATAAAGCCAAAGGACTTTAAAAGGGAAATATTTGTTCTTCCTCTGTGCATATATGATGTGCATGTGTGTTTGTAATTAAAACATGTTCAGTTCAAACTTATCAGTGGTTAACCCTACAGAAAGAGAGAGAGAGGAGGAGAGGAATATTCCCTAGTGAACGAACCTCTAGGTTTGAATCTTAACAATGGTCATACCTTATTTTTATAATGAAAGTATCATTCACAGGGGGAAAAAATCCCAAAAAAACAAAACAAATCTAGGACCTAGCCAGGCCTCTGCTTCTTACTTGCTGCTGTGAGAGCAGTGCTTCTCAGGGTGGTGTTCTGATGTCCCTCCCCCATTTGGCCCGTCCAAAGGCACTTTTGGTTGTTGTATAGAGACAGTCTATCTGGTAGGTAGAAGCTGAAGTATACAGGTCCATGATAGCTCCCACACAACAAAGAGCAGTTGCATGTTGGTGCAGAATATGTTGGTGACTTTTTTTCCAGAATCCCTGCTTTTCAATGAAGATAATCATCATTCTCCGTGGAAAAATGAGAGTAGAGAACACTCTCAAGCATTTCTAGAAGTGATCTTTTAAAATCCTTAGCTGCCTTTTTTGGCTATATAGGATCAATAGTGGGGAAGATGCAAATTTTAAGAAATTACTTAGACATAGCCCTGCATAGATGAGTTGGTGGCTGGGAGCACTGGCTGCTCTTTCCAAGGACTGGGAGTTGATTTCCAGCACCCACAGGGTGGCTCACAACTATCTGGAATACAGATTTCCAGGGGACCTGATTCCCTCTTCTGGCCTCTAGAGGCATTGCATATACATGTTTCACAGCCCTGCCTTTGGCCAAGCATAGAGAAAATGTAAAAAGAAATATTTAAGTTATGTAGACACTACCTGATATAGTAAGAAATTTTATTTAATTTATTTGATTTGCATAACAGTGAAACAGGTAAGCAGAGGTTTTTGTTTTTCTTTTTTTTTTCTTTTTTTGGAGACAGGGTTTTTCTGTGTAGCCCTGGCTATCCTGGACTTGCTTTGTAGATCAGGCTGGCCTGAAACTCACAGAGATCCACCTACCTCTTCCTCCAGAGTACTGGGATTAAAGATGTGTACCACTATGCCCGGAATGTTTTTTTTTTTGGTTTTTTCGAGACAGGGTTTCTCTGAATATCTCTGGCTGTCCTGGACTCGCTTTGTAGACCAGGCTGGCCTCGAACTCACAAAGATCCGCCTGCCTCTGCCTCCCAAGTGCTGGGATTAAAGGTGTGCGCCACCACCGCCCGGCTGTTTTTTTTTTTAATTAATGGTTTTTGTTTATTTAGACACAGGGTCTTACATTGTAGCCCATGCTGGCCTTGAACTCAGGATATTCAGAATTAAAACTGACTGTGTAAACCAAAAGGTAAGTCTTTTGAGGTGTCAATATGTATTTCCACATGTTAGCTGTTCAGCTGAGTTTTTCTTTTGTTGTATTATCCAAGACTTCAGGAGATTTATCCCATGGTTCACATTCTTCTCCTAGTCTGCTTAACTACTTGGTTCCCCTATTAGTACCCTGATTATATACTTAATAGATCTAATGACTAGAGGCTTGAAGGCAGATGTGGTAACACATACCTGTAACCCTGGCTCTCAGCAGGCAGAGTCACTAAGAGCAAAGATGGGATGCTAGCCTAAATTACTGAGTGAGACGCTGACTCAAAAGTAAAAAAACACACAACCCCCCTAAAAAATGCAGCAGCTTCCCAACGGACTTGGAGAAAGCTTTGTCACCGTACCACATTGAGAGTACATTGTGCCACAAACACATTCTTCCTCTGTATTTTTGCAAGGTTCTGTTGCCTTGGACTGCCTGGAAACCATCTTTGTTGGATACTGGTAGGCTTCAGGTAGGCTCTGCAGGGGTGGCTTGCTTTTATTGCAGTATTTTTGTATAATTGCTTATAGAGGCTTGTTGCTTTCTGCTACTGTAGCAATTATGTGTGGAATAAGAGCAAGCTAGTGCTGGTACCTACACATTTCTAATCTTCACAATAGCCTTTTAAGGTAGGTACAATAGTCTTTTTTTTTTAAGATTTATTTATTTATTATATATACAGTGTTTGGCTTGCATGTATATCTGCAGTCCAGAAGAGGGCATCAGATTTCATTATGGATGCTTGTGAGCCACCATGTGGTTGCTGGGAATTGAACTCAGGACCTCTGGAAGAGCAGCCAGTTCTCTTAACCTCTGAGCCATCTCTCCAGTCCCACAATAGTCTTTTAAGGTAGGTACAAGAGCTTTTCTAAACCTGTTTTCACAAGTGTAGAAATCCATACACAAACAGATTAGGTAACTTGCCATGAAGTCATATAGTAAATATTAGGGACCAGAATAGGATCTAACTTGAATATTTTAAAATTCCGAGTTGGTTTTTTTTCCAGATTTATTTATTTATTTTATGTGTATAAGTGCTCTATTTTCATGCACACCAGAAGAGGTAATGAGCTTCCATTACAGATGGTTGTGAGCTACCATGTGATTGCTAGAAATTGAACTCAAGACCTCTGGAAAAGCATCCAGTGTGCATAACTGCTGAGCCATCTCTCCTGCCCCTACCACCAAGTTTTGTTTTTGAGATGGGGTCTTGATGGCCTTAAATCTTGGACTTAAGTGATCCTCCTTAAGTCTCAGCCTCTTGAGCAGTAGATCTCAACCTGTGGGTCACGACCCCTTTAGGGGTCAAATGACCCTTTTTACAGGGGTTTTATATCCACTATCCTGCATATCAGATATTTACATTATAATTAATAATAGTAGCAAAATTACAGTTATGAAATAGCAACAAAATAATTTTATGGTTGAGGGTCACCACAACACAAGGAACTGTATTAAAGGGTCGCAGCATTAGGGAGATTGAGAACCAGTGCTCTTGAGTATCTGAGACTACAGGTGCATGCTGCTTGCCAGTCTTTTTTTGTTTGTTATTTTGGTTTTTTGAGACAAGGTTTCTCTATGTAACAGCCCTGACTGTCCTGGACTCGATTTGTAGACCAAGCTGGCTGTTATGCCAGTCTTAACTCTTGAACTCTTAGCGACTGTGTTAGGTTGCTCTTTATGTGCAAATCTGAGTAAGACAAACCATCTCTCCAGCCACTGGAGAATACTTTTAGCAGTAGACTTTCTCTAGTTCTGGAGAGGGATTCATGTAGCTTTTGGTAGGTGGGTGACAGTAGGGAAAGTAGGAAATGGGTGCATTTGAGAATTTTTAGGGGCAAAGTCTGTTCGACTGGCTGGTCACATACAGTAGTAAGGCAGAAAGTGGTGTCAAGTGTAAGTCACTTTTTAGACTACAGAACCAGACAGGTAACAACAGACCCACTGTGATGGGAAAAGTGACAGGGCCATTTGGGGGAAGATTATGATTATGCCCTTGGGAATGATCTTGTGGGATTCTCTCTGTAATAGAAAGAGTAGAACTTCCAGGGCTCCGCTGCTGAACTTCCTTTAAGACTTAGGATCTAAGCCAGGCGTGGTGGCGCACACCTTTAATCCCTGCACTTGGGAGGCAGAGGCAGGAAGATCTCTGTGAGTTCTAGGCCATCCGGTCTACAAATTGAGTTCCAGGATAGCGAGTATTGTTACACAGAGAAACTCTATCTGGAAAAAAACAAACAAAAACAAAACAAAGAAGACTAACTGTCTAGCCCAGCGTGGTGGTGCATACCTTTAATCCTAGCACTTGAGAGGCAGGCAGGTGGATCTCTGTGAGTTCAAGGCTAAGGTCTTCAAAGTGAGTCGAGAATAGCCAAGGATATACAGAGAAACCCTGTCTCAAAACACCAAAAACAAAACAAAACAAAAATGTAGCGTGTAAAGTAGTTTTATACAAATATGTAGCAATATAATTCTAAATAATTCATTCAGTATTTTACATATAAAATTAGGTCAACTAAAGTACAGATCTTTATATTTGTAGCTAATAAATTTTACTTCAGTGTATCTATTTTTTTATGAAGCAAAGTTATAATTTATTATTATTATTATTATTATTTTTGGTGTTTTGAGACAAGGTTTTTCTATGTAACAGTACAGGCTGTCCTGGAACTCACTTTGTAGACCAGACTGGCCTTGAACTCATAGAGATTCGCCTCCTCTGCCTCCCAAGTGCTGGGATTAAAGCACTACATTTATTAATTTATTAAGTATATTTGTTTTCTAGAATTTTGACACCAATGTCTATAGCCCTGACAGTTGAAAAGCCTTCACTTTTTGTTTTGGCAGTGTGAAGGATTGAACCCAAAGCTGCATTCCTATTCTTGCATTCTACCACAGGGAAAAAATAAAAAAGTAAAAAATAAATAAGAACCCAACCTCTCGTACTTAAATGTTAAGTTACTCTGTATCAAATACTGAATGTTGATTAAAAAATTCAGTGAGTAATTAAAAATATAGTGAGTAATCTGATTGAACTAGGCATTATATCTGAACCAGAATGTCTCTAATTTGACAATAGTGTTTGTACTAGTATTTAATTTTGTTTTGTTTTTTTCATTCTTTTGTTTGTTTGTTTGTTTGTTTGTTTTCGAGACAGGGTCTCTGTGTAACAGCTCTGGCTGTCCTGGACTCACTTTGTAGACCAGGCTGGCCTCGAACTCACAGTTATCCGCCTGCCTCTGCCTCCCGAGTGCTGGGATTAAAGGCGTGCGCCACCACACCCGGCTGTTTTTTTGGTTTTTTGAGATGGGGTTTCTCTGTGTATATCTGGCTGTCCTGAAACTCACTCTGTAGACCATTCTGGCCTTGAACTCACAGAGACCACCTGCCTCCTCCTCCCGAGTGCTGGGATTATAGGCAGAGGCAGCTATGAACTGCCATGTGGGTGCTGGGATTTGAACCCAGGACGTTTGGAGGAGTAGTCAGTGCTCTTAACCACTGAGCCATCTCTCCAGCTTCACCAGTATTTCATTTTAAAAGTCACATCAGAGGGCTGGAGAGATGGCTCATCTGTTAAGAGCACATACTGCTTTTACAGAAGACCTGAGTTCGATTCCAGCACCACATCAAGCAGCTCACAGCTGCTTGTAACTCCAGCTCCAGAAGAAACCTGACACCTCTGGTCTCTTTGGGCACCTACATTCATGGAGTGTAGATACCGCCTGGATACACACACACTCACACACACACAATTTAAAGTAAAAATAAATCTTAAAAGTTAGCTGGACGGCCGGGCGGTGGTGGCGCACGCCTTTAATCCCAGCACTTGGGAGGCAGAGGCAGGTGGATCTTTGTGAGTTCGAAGCCAGCCTGGTCTACAAAGTGAGTCCAGGACAGCCAGGGCTACACAGAGAAACCCTGTCTCAAAAAAAACCAAAAAAAAAAAAAAAAAGTTAGCTGGACGGATGCAGTGGTGGATGCCTGTAGTCCCTCCCAGTTCTTGGGAGGTGGAGGCAGGAAGATCAGGAGTTCAAGGTTATACTTGGTTACATAGGGAATTCAAGGCCAGCCTGGGCTATATGATGTTCTGTTTCAAAAACAAATAAACCAAAACCATAAAAACTTATTTGGATCATTAATAATGTTGATTTTCTTATAAAGTATGGGTATTTGGGGAAGCAGCATACTCATTTCTAAAAACTTGTTATACAGGATTGCCTGAACTGTCCTCTGCTGCAAAACATGAAGACAATTTGTTTAAGGATTTATTTGAAGACTATGAAAGGTGGGTTCGTCCTGTGGAACGCCTGAGTGACAAAATAAAAATCAAGTTTGGCCTTGCAATATCTCAGCTAGTGGATGTGGTGAGTATGCATGCCGTTATATGTTCCACTTCATGCCAACTTGGGAAGATCAGTTTTTTTCCCAGGCCCATGTCAGGCACCAGAGGTTACCAAGGTAACCAAATATAGCCTTTTGCTCAAGGAGCTCTTCAGGGAACAATTACTAGTGTGCCATAGGCATAGTAATACTGTTCATATGTTGTGAAAAAATGTTTATCTCATTTGCTACCAATAGGTCTATCCTTAATGAAATTTAAAGATATTAAACTTTGGATTTTTTTCAAGACAAGATTTCTCTGTGTAGCCTTGGCTGTCCTGGAACTCATTTTGTAGACCAGGCTGGCTTCAAACTCACAGAGATCCACCTGCCTCTGCCTCCCGAGTGCTGGAATTAAAGGAGTGCGCTACCACACCTGGCCAGATATTAAACATTTTATATTGAAGTTCCCTCTTAAATGTATATAAGTATATTCCAGAAGATATGAATAGTAGTCTAAGAATAGAATCATAGATTCTGAGAACCAGAAATTATTCTAACATTATTTCAAGATCACAGTTCGCTGGGCATTGGTGAGGCAAGCCTTTAATCCCAGCACTCGGGAGGCAGAGGCAGGTGGATCTCTGTTGAGTTCGAGAACAGCCTAGTCTACAGAGTAAGTTCCAGGAAAGCCAGGGCTACAAAGAAACCCTGTCTCAAAAAAAAAAAAAAAAAGTAAATGTTTGTTCACTATACTGAAAACAACACTAGAGTGCCTTTGTGTTATGATTTCAGAAGTAGTTCATGATTTTGTAGAGAATTTTTAAAGTGTAAAAGAAGTACAAATAAAATTAAAAGTTACTCTTATTCTACCATCCATAGATGACTAATGTTAACATTTGATTGCTGAGGTAAGGGGTGGGGTTCACACTTATAATCCCAGCACTTGGGAGGTAAAAGCAGGAAAATCAAGAGTTCTAGGTTATCCTCCGCTACAGTGAGAGCTTGCGGCCAGTCTGGGCTACTGAGACCCTGTATAAAAACAAAAAAGTCTAATTTGTTGTATTTCTTGCCATTTTTTTCTTTGTGTCTGTTTTATAAACTTGGAAATTTCTGTTTATTTTATTTTGTGTGTGTGAGTGCTTTGCCTACATGCATGTCTGCTACCTAAGGAGTGGGGAACCCAGGCTTTTTTCAAGAACAACAAATGCTCTTATCCACTGAGCCAACTCTCCAGCCCCTGGAATGTGTTTTTGATACAGTTTTGGTGACTGCTTTTCTCCCTACCTACATAAAAATCCTTGTATAATTTATTCTTATTTTTATTTGCATAAGATTGTCTAGTTTCCTTATAATGATGACATGTTTGTACACAGATGTCTGAATTTCTCCTTCCTTTAAGAAAGGTAGGTTGGTGCTGGAGAGATGGCTCAGCAGTTAAGAGCACTGGCTGCTTTTCCAGAGAACCCAGGTTCAATTCCCAGCAACCACATGGGAACTCAAAACTGTCTGTAACTCCAGGATTTGACAGCCTCACACAGGCGTACATACAAGCAAAACACCAGTGCACATAAACAAAAACAAATTTTTAAAAAATTAAAAGAAAAAAAGAAAGGTAGGCTGAGTAAGGAGCACATTTTTTCCCATCCTTTTGGGGCTAAGCGAATAATGTTGTACTCATATCTTAGATTTTCTCTTAAATTTGAGGAAATGTAGTAGTTGAGACCCTGAAAACTAAATATAGAATTGCCAGTGGCATGCTTTAGGGTATTACCTGAACTACAGAATGTTTAGAGGAATAATGGGAGATTAACCTTACTTTCTAGAGAGCCAGATTATCTAGCAGAATGTTTGTTCTGTATGGAGAGCATTTGTATTGAAATGTACAGATTCCTTTTTTTTTTTTGAAGCTTAAGGACCATATTACTAAAGTTTGAAGCGGGGAGGGAAGGGGACAGAGAGTGAGGAAGAGTGGGGGAAGAGAAACAGGGCAGGGAAGCTGTAAATCTCAGCAAATGCAGGAGGAGGGAGCTGGAGACCAAAGCCATGACTTTTGAGTTAGGGCCAGCAAGCAGCTATAGAAAGTGGGTAGGGTCTAGGGGGCTGGAGAGATGGCTCAGAGGTTAAGAACACTGGCTGTTCTTCCAAAGGTCCTGAGTTCAATTCCCAGCAACCACATGGTGGCTCACAGCCATCTACAATGATATCTGGTGCCCTCTTCTGGAGTGAATGCGTACATGCAGGCAGAACAATGTATACACCATAAATAAATAATCTTTAAAAAAAAAAAAGAAAGTGGGTAGGGTCTTCAGAAAAACAGTGAGAAAGCTAGAGTGTCAGGGAAAGCATACTTGGGGTTTGGCTGATATTCAAAGAAAAAATAGAAAGGGGGAAAGGAAATTAGAACATTTTTTGAGTTAGAACTTATAAAAGTGGACAAGCTTAGCAGTGACAGTCCACCAGTAACTGACACAAAGGTTACAAACTCTGAAAGAAGGATTGCTTATGTAACAGAAATAAGTAACTTTACTTCGTTTTTTTTTTTTTAATAGGATGAGAAAAACCAGCTAATGACAACCAATGTCTGGTTGAAACAGGTGTGTATAGCATTCAAACAGGCACCCAGCTTGCAGCTGGTACCACTATTATAGGCAAATAAGAGCATGAGTATGTGGGCTCTGTGGATTGTCAGGCTGCACAAAGGTGAGAATAGATGGAGCTGCTGTAATCATTATACATGCATGCATGTATGTGTGTATGTATGTATGTGTGTGTGTGTGTGTGTGTGTGTGTGTGTGTGTGTGTATGTATATATTTGTTTTGAACCAGGGTCTTGTTAGAGAACCATGACTGACCTTAAATTCTTCAGTCTTCTGTCTTCATCCTCCCAAGTTCAGGGATCACAGGTATATGCCACAGTGCCTGGATTTTGTTGATATTTTTTGTGGGTCTGTTATGTGCTAAGCACTGCAGAAAGTGCAGTGAATGGAACAGACAAAACTCATTGTTCTCCAGGAACTTTATTCTAGTGGGAAGAGGATGAACCCATAGTACCTTAGGGTCTGACCGTCTGAGAGGGGATCACATGGGAAAGAGCATGGAGAGGGTGTGGGGACTGTACTTGTAAGCAAAAAGAAATAACCAAACAAACACCCAAGCAAACCATACAAACCTACTGAAAAAGGTAAAGCTTGTACAAACTCTCAGGGTAGATTATGCAAACCTTATGGCACCTTGGGGACAAGAGTGTTCTGGGTTAGGGACCAGGACATAAAAGTCGCAGAGGCTAGATTGCGTCTAGTAAGGAGAGCAGCTTGACTAGAGGGGTGTGGAGATGGCGGGGGCGGGGGTCAAAGGAGCAATGAGAAGCCAGGAGAATTACAGCTTACAGGACACAGCAAGGATTTAGACTATTATTTGTTGCTTTTTTTTAAAGATTTTTTTATATTTATGCATGAGTGTTTAGCCTGCATGCATGTAGTACATATGTACATGAAATGCCCCAGGAGGCCAGAACAGGGCATTACATCCCCTGGAACTGGCACTACAGTGGGTTGTAAGCTGCCATGTGGATATGAGAACTGGACCCTGCTATTCTATAGGAGCAGCCAGTGCTCTTAATCACTGAGCCATCTGTCTAGCCCCAGAATTTTGGCTTTTAATTTGAGTGCAACAGGAAAGGGTAAGAATGCAACTAGTTATTGTTTTATTGTCATTAATAATATAACGGTGATTATATCTGTACATTTTATTGGGATCCACTGTGATATTTTCAGATATGCATACACTGTGCATTAACCACGTCCATCCATCCTTCGGTTGCCACACTGCTCCAGCACCCTACTCATTCCCTAGCCATCCCTTTGTAATGAATTATTTTTATGTGCAGGGTGCCTTTTACAAGACGGGCTTTTAATTCTGGACCTCCAGTATGTGTGCCTCCAGCTGCTGCTGAGTGTTTCTCATTGTTTATTCTTTCTCTGTCTCTGATTTTTTTATACCTAACACTAGTTCCGTAATCCCAGACTTACAAAAGACAGGTTGATGCTGTTTGTTTGTTTGTCTGATGTGCTGGGGATTGAACCTACGGCCTGAAAGATGCCAGTTAACTCTACTGCTGAGCTACATCTCCAGTTCATTCCTTAGCTTGAGAAGGTCACAGAATTGTTACTACCTGGGCATTGGACAACGTGCTTAAGTGTATGGGATGTGGAATAGATCTAACTCCCCTTCTACCAAATCAGGGTACAGTATAGCCAGGAAGGAGAATGTTTTCCCTAAATCTGGACCTTAGGGACCTATAGCTTCCAGTTTTGAGTATGGTCAGCTGGTAGGAGAAGAGGAGCCGAGTAGAGAACCATGGGTTCTAGAACAGTGTGGGCCCTCACCTGTGCCTCATCAGGACCGCAGCTGGATTCCTCGCACAGAGGGACAGGCTGTTCTTAGTTGAGAAGGTTTTCTGAATTAGGAATAGAGATGATTCATGTCTAAAGTTTCTGGATATGACAAAAAGTATAATTTAAACTTATTTTTATTATTTACTGATTGAAATGGAGGTGAATTTCTCATTTTAAAGGAATGGATAGATGTAAAATTAAGATGGAACCCTGATGAGTATGGTGGAATAAAAATTATACGCGTTCCTTCAGACTCTTTATGGATCCCAGACATCGTTTTGTTTGACAAGTAAGTTACATTCTATATATATATATATATATATATATATTATATTTATATGTATGTTTATAGTTATATTTCCAAAGGAAAACTTGTATTGCTGCCAGGCATTAGTAATTTTTTTTCTCTCATCTGCAAGTTGTTTAGCTATGAAATCAAATGACTTGAATTTGTTCCTGTTTCATGAGTGCTGTGGATCCTTTGCCTTTATTTGGTGTGTTATTTTTTTATTCATATCATAAAAATGTTATCTGATTTCTGAAATAAGAAAAAAGACTTGGCAAGTGTAGAAAGGAATAGGGAAAGTGGGGAGAGAGGTGAGGGGTGTGATTAACTTGCACACACAGTAAACTTTTATGTGCGTGGCAATGTGCTCACAGCAATCTTATATGTTGGGTGTGCCACCCATCTTACATGGGCCTAACATAGTTACACTTTTCTGTGGTCACAAAGTGCTCATATGGTAGAGTAAGGTTTCACCCTAAAACACTGTGGTATCCCCATTTACTCTCTTGTTCAAGTCAGACTTCCAGGGTTGGAGGGATTTGTTTTTTATTTGAGGTTACAGTTTATGTTCAACACAGTCTTCTAATATTATGTAGATACATTGTCATGATAGCACAATCCATTTTCCCATGGTGAAGAGTTTGGGATTTTTTTTGTATGTTTGTTTGTTTGTTTGTTTTTTGAGACAGGGTTTCTCTGTGTATCAAACCTGGCAGTACTGGACTTGCTTTGTAGACCAGGCTGGTCTCAAGCTCACAGAGATCCTCTTGCCTCTGCCTCCCAAGTGCTGAGGTTTGGGGTTAATTTTTAGCCCATAGGTAGCCTATCTAGGTGTGTTTTGAGGATCATTGACAGTTACCAGCTGCATTTCTCTCCCAGAGCCATCTCAGAGTAAATGTGTTTGAATTTATCCTAAAGCACCCTGTCTTATTTGCACAGAGGCTTTTAGAGCAAGTGCTATGCAAAGAATGATCTTTTGAAACATTTTACTTCCGTGTTCCTCAATATGGAAGGATGGAGAAGGCTCATAAGGTAACATGGGGAAGCTCCCTGCACATCCTCTCAGTAGCTGAAAGCACTCTGCCCTATTTGCACAAAGACTTTGGCATGAGGAAAAGCAAATGCTGTGCAAAATGACCTTTTGAAACCTTTTACTTCCATATTAGTATGAAAGGATGAACAGTGCTTGTGGGGTAGCACGAGGCAACTCCCTGAGCATCGGCTGCTCTCTGCACTTGAAAGTGTTTTTATAACTAAACATAGTCCTATTACACAGTACTGTGCAAAAAACACATGAACCTGAAACTATAGAGGAGGACTGGGAAGGAAATCGGTGCTGGTGCTTCAGCCTGCAACGGTGTCTCTCCAGCACAGGAGGGTCCAGGTGTGCCCTGCCTGGTGCAAAAACTCTTTTCCTCGCAGGGTAGAAATCCTCTATTATTTTAGTGGAAGGGAAGTCTAAAAATGCGGATTCAGGCTCTACCTCTCTGCATGCCTGAGATATAAACAGCCTGACTCTATTTTGTATGTAAAGTGAGGTCTTTTCAACTACCAAAATCTCAACATTTTGAGAAACATGGATTTGCTTGTCTCACTACACAAAGGGAAGAATAGGTTCATGTCCAGCAGAATCATTACATATCAGAAAGATGTCCAGAAAGCATGGCCCCATGGGTGGAGCAGGCACTTGGACAGATAGTAATTTCAAACTTATTTCATGCTATTACCCACAGATTCTTTTTATATTAAGCTTATAAAATCTGTTTAATTTTAGCACTATTATTATATTTCTTTTAGTGCAGATGGACGTTTTGAAGGGGCCAGTACAAAAACAGTTGTCAGGTACAATGGCACTGTCACCTGGACACAGCCTGCAAACTACAAAAGCTCTTGTACTATAGATGTTACATTTTTCCCATTTGATCTCCAAAATTGTTCCATGAAATTTGGCTCTTGGACATATGATGGATCCCAGGTTGATATAATCCTAGAGGACCAAGATGTAGACAGAACTGACTTTTTTGACAACGGAGAATGGGAAATCGTGAGTGCAATGGGGAGAAAAGGAAACAGAACTGACAGCTGCTGCTGGTACCCTTCCATCACGTACTCTTTCGTGATTAAGCGGCTGCCTCTCTTCTATACCTTATTTCTTATTATACCCTGCATTGGGCTCTCATTTCTGACAGTGGTTGTCTTCTATCTCCCTTCAAATGAAGGTGAAAAGATCAGCCTGTGCACTTCGGTACTTGTTTCTCTGACCGTCTTCCTTCTGGTTATTGAAGAGATCATACCCTCATCTTCCAAAGTCATACCTCTGATTGGAGAGTACTTGGTGTTTACCATGATTTTCGTGACACTATCCATTATGGTGACTGTCTTTGCCATCAACATCCACCATCGCTCTTCCTCAACACACAATGCTATGGCACCTTGGGTCCGTAAGATATTTCTTCACAAGCTTCCCAAACTTCTTTGCATGAGAAGTCACGTAGACAGGTACTTCACTCAGAGAGAAGAAACTGAGAGTGGTAGTGAACCCAAATCTAGGAACACTTTGGAAGCTGCACTCGATTGCATTCGCTACATCACGAGGCACGTCGTGAAGGAGAATGATGTCCGAGAGGTATGTGGCTAGTATTGAATCTGTTTCCATAAAAAACCCTGCAAAATTTGGCATCTACACAAATGACCCTTCCATTTCCCCAGAGTATCCTGAATGACTCTGAGGAGAATTTGGCAGTATGCATTTGAAGGGCTAGTAATACCGCCATAGTTCTTTGACTCAGGAATAACTTACTGATTTAGATTTATCTTCAGTAACTTTGTTTTGGAATTTTACACTATAATGTATCAAAAGTTGTTTTCCTTTTTTTTTTTTTTGAAGAATGAGCCTAATGTAGGCCTTAAAAGAACAACCAACATGCTTTTCTAGAAAAAAACATCTTTTTGTGGCTCATTTACAAAACAATATTAGTAAAATTGAAAGGAGCATGGTACATGCCTATAGCCCTGTCATCCAGGGGCTGAGGCAGAGGATTGGGAGCTACAGACTGTCTTCGGCTACTTAGCAAGTTCAAGGTCAGAATAGGCTACATAGGGAGACTGTGTCTCATAAAAGCAAAACAAAATAAATAACCATAAAAGTAAAGGAGTAAGGTGTTCTCATGTGCTATGTTTATA
>CAJQZJ010026844.1:2561673-2576670 GCA_907164525.1 Lophiomys imhausi
AACCATAAAAGTAAAGGAGTAAGGTGTTCTCATGTGCTATGTTTATACTTCAAGGTTTTCATAGGAAGCAGTAATAGTACTTAATGCGCTTAAAACAAAACTTGTTTAAAGCCTTACACAAAAATAAGTTTGATTGGCTTGTTAAGGTTAATTGATAGTTGAAATGCAAAAATTGGACATGTGTTTTACCAAGTTATAGTGTTGAACTGTTTTTTTTCCAAAATTCAAACTTTCAGTTGTCAGTATTTTTCATTTTTATTATATAGTGACTTTAAAGTTATGACTATTAATATATTCATGACTGAATTTATATTTAATGGTCCCATAAAGATTATGTACATTCTTATTTTTTCGAGTCAGGTTTTCTCTGTGACAAGCCTTGGCTGTCCTGGACTCACTTGTAGACCAGGCTGGTTCGAACTCACAGAGATCCCCCTCCCTTTGCCTCCTGAGTGCTGGGACTAAAGGCATGTACCACTACACCCAGCCCTAATTTTTTAAAATTAATATTTGACATATTCCTACTTCTTCCTTCCCTCTCTCCCTCTTACTATCCCTTGCTCCCTCCCTTCCTCCTTCCTCTCTTCCTTTCTTTCCTCTTCCTTCTGCCTTCCCCTCCCTCCTTCCCTTCCCTCCTCTTTTTTTTTTTTTTTTTTTTGAGACAGTCACTTATAGCCCTGGCTATCCTAGAACTTAATATATACACTAGGCTGGTTTCAAACTCACAGACATTCACCTTTTAGGATTAAAGGTGTGTACCACTATGTTGAAGCCCCCAGACTCCACATACTTTTTAAAAGGATACTGTTTTAGTATGTAGCTCAGGTAAGTGACCCCTACATACACTTTTTTAAAAAGATAGTTCAACTGTGTAGCTCAGGTTATCCTTGAACTCTCAACCTTTTCACTTCAACTCCTGAATGCTGGGGTCACAGTAAACACCATGATGTCCAGGTTACAAGTTTGAATCAATTCTTTGTTATTGTTTTGGGGTGCTGGCCTTGACGTTCTGAGCCTTCTGCTTCAGTCTTCCAAGTAGCTGGCACAACATGAAGGCACCACTGTGTCCAATTTACTTCTAACAAATAAATGCTTTTTGACTGTAGTATTATGTGGTAGTATGATTAAATTATAATAAGATTTTAAGGTATTAATGGAATCTTAAATGGTAAGAGTATTTGTTGGCTAATGATTTAGAATCTAATGATTCTATTACTAAATTTGTTATCTAAATTAAATTTAAATTGAGAATGGAAATTAATAAATTTATACTAGTCTGTCTTAGAACCAGGATCATTTATATTTTGGAGACAGCAAAGAATCATCTCTAACTCTGTTTTTTATCTTAAAATATGTATACAGCTGCCTGGCGGTGGTGGCACACACCTTTAATTCCAGCACTTTGGAGGCAGAGACAGGTGGATCTCTATAAGTTCAAGACCAGCCTGGTCTACAGAGTGTTTCTAGGACAGCCAGGGCTACACAGAGAAACCATGTCTTAAAAAAACCAAATAAATAAATAAATAGAATGTATACAGCTTTGATAAATGTATTTTTCTTTTAACAGGTTGTTGAAGATTGGAAATTCATTGCTCAAGTTCTTGATCGGATGTTTCTGTGGACTTTTCTTCTGGTTTCCATCATTGGGACCCTAGGGCTTTTTGTTCCTGTTATTTATAAATGGGCCAATATAATAGTCCCAGTTCACATTGGAAATTCAATTAAGTGAAACCAAGAAATTACACTATGAATTTAGTTAGCCAATCATGCATCTCTTAAGGCAGGTATACAATTATGAAATGTGAAATTATTTCTAATTTACATAGACTGTAATTGATTAGTAATTTCTAACATTGACTTAGTATTGACCATTAGAACTGAAATAATAAGTACAAGTAGCAACAATACATTGTCTGCCTGCACTAGTGTAGGCCTAACTAACTTACCGTCAGGGACGAGCTTCATCATTGGAGTCTGCAAAATACAACTACATTTGAAGGAAGACTGTTTAAAACTTTGAATTTTCAGAATGGGTCTTACTAAACTGCCTAGGCTGGCCTCAAACCTTCTGAGTAGCTGGGACTATGAGTGTGCTCCGCCATGCCCAGCTAATTTATATATTTATAATTTTTTTAAAAAGTCTCTCTGTCCTGTATTCACCGATGTGTAATATATCATACTTCTGTATGAAATAAGCCAATTACTTGGTTTAATAATAACTTAATGTCAGTTAATGTCTATTGCTGTGAAGAGACACCATGACCAGCAACTCTTATAAAGGAAGACATATCAATTGGTGCCAGCTTATAGATTCAGAGGTTTAGGTCATCATCATCATGGTGGGAAGCACGGCAGCGCACAGGTAGACATGGTGCTGGAGAAGGAGCCAAGAGTTCTCTACATCTGGACTGTCAGGCAGCAAGAAGAGAGGGCAAGTCACTGGGCCTGGCTTGAGCTTCTGAAACCTCAAAGCCCATTCCCAGTGACATGTCCTCCAACAAGGCCACACCTCCTAATAGTGCCACTCCCTGGTGATCAAGCACTCAAGTCTACAAGAGCCATTCCCATTCAAACCACCACACTTAATATGATGCTATTCTTTGACAACTTTTGTTCTTGTTGTTGTTTTGAGACAGGGTTTCTCTATGTGTATTTGGCTCTCCTAGAACTCACTCTGTAGACCAGGATGATCTTGAACTCACAGATCCACCTGCCTCTACCTCCCCAAGTGCTGGGATTAAAAGCGTGTGCCACCACCACTCAGTTTACCGACATTTTTAATAAGCAAAAAATGGTGACTAGTAACTCCTTAAGTCCACTTTATTCTTTATATATTTTTATGGAATGGCATTTGTGTCAACTAATTTTATAGCTGTAAACATACAACAGGCAACTCCCACAGACACACAGTGGCACGTTCTTTGTGATGACTTCAGTCCCCTTGTCCACAATCTCTGGTTAATAGAGCTATTTGTATACACTATCGCTAGTCTCAGAATAACATACCACAGTTGCAGAGATCCCAACTCTAAATGGGATGGCATGTCTCTGTCTTGATAATTTTGTGGAAAACCCATCTTCCAAGCTTAAAGGTGTATTCTGAGCTGGATGTGGTGTCTCACACCTGTCATCTCTACTTTCAAGAGCAGAGGCAGGGGAATTGCTGTGAGTTCTAGGTCAGCCTGGGTTACATTATGAGACCTTGTCTCAAAAGCCAAACAAACAAAAATTGTGCCTCTGAGTTGGTGTAAGCACATTATCACATCTCTATGTTCCAGTTATCTTTCACACCAACAATTACAGTTGTCAAATCATAGAGCTAAACACTTTAGGTGTAGTCTAGTTTTAGCCTATTACTAAATGTATGAAATCAGTCAGTAGAGTATAATATATCATGGGCAGAGCAGTTAAACTTCATCCCAAGTGCCCCACCTCACCAAAAACCCAAAACCTTGTATTTGATTTAGAGCTCTTAGCTGTTAAGTTAGCAAAATCTTCATTTATTGATAATATATCAATGGCTTAAATTCAAGTCAGCATTCTTTGGAATGCAGGATGAATCCTGTCAAGTTTTATTTTATCATGTTTACTGTTGTTAGAGTGAGTAAAAGTCTGTACTGAAGTTTAGTAAATGTCCCTCAAAGGCTCATCTGTTGAAAGTTTGTTCATGCTTATTTTGGGAGGCAGTGAAATCTTTTATTTTTAAATTTGGTTTTTCAAGACAAGGTTTTTCTGTGTATCTCTGGCTGTCCTGGACTCACTTTGTAGACCAGGCTAGGCTCCAATTCACAGACATCCGCCTGCATCTGCCTCCCAAGTGCTGAGATTAAAGGCGTGCCACCACCGCACCTGGCGGCAGTGGAATCTTTAGGAGGAGGCTCTAGCAGAAGAAAGTTAGGTCCCTAGGGGTGTGCCGTTGAGGAGGGTATTGAGACTATAGCTCTTCCTTTTGCTTTCTAGCCACCATGGAATAGACAGCTTTGCTCCACTGTGTGTTCCCCAGCATTATATACTCTCTTGTTACTGGCCTCAAAGCAATGGGCTAAAGCCTCTGTAACCATGAGCTCCAACTAAGCTTTCTCTTGCTTAAGTTGATTATTTCAAGAATTTTCCCATAGTAAGATAAAGCTAAGAGAATGTTAGTGCCCCAAAGTGGAATCTGTGGTGTGACTTTTTTTCTGGGGAGTCAACTTGTAGTCACTCTAGGTAGAACTGGAGCAAAGAAACAATTCTGCCTGAGTCCAGCTTGGAAAACCCATGGGGTTCACTGTGGCTGCTTATAGGAACATGAGGGAGGGGTTTCTTATGGTGTTGCAGTTGGCTTGGGAAGCTGCGTCATGGAAAGCCCACCCTAGCCTGGGCAACAACTTATAGAGGCTTTGTCACGGGGTTCCCTGTGCAATTCGAAGGCAACGACACCCCCACCCCACCCCCGACGTTTCCTCTTTCCCTGCAGTTGGTTGCTGCCCAGGAATGAACCTTGGGAATGAATTTGGTAAGTCTTTTGTGAGTTTATAAACCCCGGTGAGCTTCCCCCTCCCCCTAGGAGGGAATGTTCCAGTCCGGAGGAAGCAGCCACACAGCAGGGTAGTTATTGTGATGTTAAGTGGTGGGGTAGCTCTGAAGCCTTTGAAATTGATTTGGAGAAAGAATCTGGAAAGTTGGAAGAAACAGGCAAGAGGAAGCCTAGGATGTATAAACATGGATCAACAGGCACTTCTGTAAGGACTCAAAAGCAAACATCCCAGGCTATTCCCGATGCTCTGGCCACCCTCCAGAACTTGATTGAGGGTAAGAACCTATTTCTGAAGCACCACATACTTAAGTCATAGAACATGGAAAACCAAGCTGGTAATGACCTGGGAGGGTCATCCCTGCTGGCTAGCTTTCATAGGAAGGTGCTATGCATTGCTACCAGAGGAGAAAGTCATCATCAGTTTTACTGCCTGTGACCCTTGTGAACTACAAGAGTGACTGCCTGGCAAGATGTGCCCTTTGGCACAATAGTATGTGAACATCATGGAAGTACCCAGCCACTTTTTGATTGAATTTAAATCCTGCTTCCAAGATAAAACCCATAACTGGCTCATTTGCAGGCCAAGAACCTATGACTACACAGGCTTTATGGGGAGAACATATTCCTATTATTCTGCTAAGTGGACATACTATTGAATGGACACCTAATGACTTACTGTCATACCCAAAGATTAATGCATCTCCAGCTCTCATCAGAGAAACTTCTATGTGCAGTCGATGGTGATTAACATTTGGCCATGGTGTAGAGAGTAAGCAACTGTAGAATGCTCGGGCCTAAATGGGACATAATATACCACACCCTTTCTTCCCAAAGCTCAAGGATCGCTTCAGATGAGGGGTGGAGTATTAGAGCCAGAAGTGGTGGATGACTACAAGGAAAGTTTCTTCTGAGGGGCATCTATACAGATAAGCTCACAGTATTTATGATAGCTTGCAGACTTGTGCAAGCCCAAGATGGAGAAAATCTCTTCATAAAGAGGAAAGTTGGGCATGGAGTCCCACTCCTACTGTTAGGCACCAGAATAATAAAATAATGTGAAGGCATTATTCAGACTCCCATCTGTTGTAGGTCAAAGAACTCACACATTTTTCCTAAAGAGACCCAGCACAACCAACTTCCTCATATTCAGACACTCAGAGGTGACAGGTGGGCCCTGTACAGCTTGTGCTGGTGGCAGACCTCAGCATCATCAACATAGTGCCCGTCTTACAGACATGCAAAAGAGTTACGGAGTCATGGAGACTGCCACAAAGATTTCAGAAGTCAGCAGCTCTCAAGCTGGCAACGTGTTGGAAACATGAAAGTGAAACTGTAGTGGAGAACCCAGCAAGCAAGAGATGACCGAATTAGGGAGGACCTGCCAGGGGGAAACTGCAGGAGGTGAGTCCAGCCAGCCCAGAGTGGGGCCAGTCTGTAGGAGCAGGACTGCCAGAGTCCTTGGGGCTCCACACGCTGCCACTGTGTGAGCCAGATGTGCTGACTCAGGGTTTGCCCTTTGCCCTGCTCCATTTCAGTCTTGCTTTGATCTGATCCTTTCTACACATCTGTACTTCTTTGCAGAACAGGAATGTTTACCTTGTGTCATTGCATCCTGGGCGTTGATAATCTTACTTTTTTTCCCCTTGTGTCTCCACCAGCCCCAGGCTGGGCACAGCCACCCGTCCACCCACTCGCCCCAGCCCCCACCCCGAGCTTGGGGCGGGCAAAGCTCGAGGGGACAATCTTCTTACTTTTTACAGCTTCTCCGCTGAGTTTGCCATGAGTCTTGAAGAATACTTTTGATATGGTCCACAGAAAAATTCTGAAGCACTTAAGACTTTGGGAACTCTTGCAAAAAGACAAAACAAAACAAAAAAAACAAATTCTGAAATGGACATAAGCCTTTGGAGACCAGGTACAGATGCCACATTCTGAGTAAGTGCAAAAGGTTAGTGTGTGAACGGTTTGGTCTCAGGCCTGTTGGTGCTACTCTGGGAGGGTGGGACCTTTAGGAGGAAAGCAGTTTGGTGGGTGGGAGTGTGTCCTTCACGGAAATACTAGGAGCTCAGCTTCCTGCCCGTTCTTGTTTCCAGGCTGCCTTGAGGTGAATGCCATTGATGTATGTATGTGCTATATCGTCTCACCACACACCCAAAAGCACCAGGCCAAGCAAGTGACTGTGGACGGAAACCATGGGCCCAAATGAACATTCCCTCTTTTTAAGTTTATTAGCTCAGGTATTTTGTTAGTGAGGGAACACTAATAAAACCTAGTTGGATGCAAATTGATTGTTAGCTATCATAGTGTGTATATATCTCTCATCTCCATTACAGTTAAGATACTTGTAGGCCAACAAATTTCATCGAACTCTTCCTTTTGACTTGGTGAAATATGATTCCCAGTGAATTGCAGTTGTCAGGTTTTAATTTTGCGTAGGAAGCAACTAGTGAGGATACTCAAATGGCCTCGTGAAGGGAAGTAGCTCTATGGTTGTGGTTCAGATTCAGAAATGTAATGTGGGAAACTCAATTTGTTCAAATAGCTTCTCAACCAGAACTAATTTTGACAACGTCCTTCTACATCCTGGATGTCTCAACAGCTGAGACAGGCAGGCTGGTTATTGGCATCTTGTGGGCAGAAACCACAGGGCTGCTGAAGTCCACACTTCTCACATTCCCAGCACATCTCTGGAGCCCAAACTGTAGTGTGAAAGTGTTAAAACCCTGCTCCGAGGGCTCATGCTGTGGTCTGGATGGCTCCCTACAGCTCATGTGTGAACCTACCATGCAATACTGTTTGGGGAGTTACTAGGTCATGAGGTCCTGCCCTGATGAATGCAACCAGTGCTCTTGTAAAAGACGCCAGAAAGACAAGCCCTTCAGCCACTTGAAGAACACTGGCAGGTATGTTTTATGAGGAAGACTCCTCTCCAGACAGTCTTCCTGGCACCTTGATCCTAGACTTCTCAGGCTGCTAAACTATGAGAAATAACTTTGTGTATAAATTGTCCAGTTTGTGGGACTTTTGTTGTTTTGAGACAGGGTTTCACTATGCAGCACTGGCTGGTCTGGAAAAGATCCTTCCTGCTTCTGACTCTGCCTCCTGAGTTCTGGGATTAAAGTCTTGCAGGGTTCTTTGCAATGTTTTTCTAAATTAGCAACTTGAACAGACTAGGGTAGTTTGCTAACAATGAGTATGAGACCAGGTGTAATTTCTCGGTATGAATGATAATGTGGGATTTAGCAGCAACACAAATACTGAAATCAAAGTGTGGCCCTTGGACTTTGGAAAGACAAGAATTGGTGAGGCACTGCTGAAAAAGTCTACAATTTCAAGGAGATTATGGGCTAAAGAAATGAATCTATAGAGATGCTGAGCTAATGGATTTAATATGTACGAACAGAAACTTTATCTAGTTAAGTTTCAACCACAAGGCTAGCTAAAAGTTCATCTAACCATAATAACTAGACATATTTTTACACTTTTTTTTAAACTAAAAATCAAGATGAGTTGAAAAGAACCCTTGAAATAGCGAACTCAAAGGTGGTGATCAGATAGTGTGGTGCTATTGAAAATGCCCCTGCATCAGCACAGGTGAGCCTTGGTGAACACAGTTGACAATTTACGTGTCATCTCTGGCCATCAAGGGCTGCAGAAATAAGCCTGCCGTTCCTAAAATGCACACCAGGATGAAAACCCAGAGAAAGATGCGATCGATCACCATGGCGACATACTTCCAATCATCTTGAATCTGGAAAACAAAAAACAATAAGAAAATGGAACATGAAGGAAAGGTCAATTTTTAGTATTAAATCATGTTGTGGTAGAGAAGCCATTTTATTTAATACATAAGAAATCTTTTTTTTTCTTCTTGATATTATCTGAGGAAATCTACAGTGATGTTATCAACTTGGCAGGATCTAGAATCATCTAGGAGACAAGCCATTGGGCATGCTCATGAGGGATTGTCTAATCAAGGTTAGCCCCTGGACTGTCTCTATTGGACTGATAAAGGTAGAAAGACCCACCTTACCTGTAGGTGCTATTCCAAGTGCTAGGGTCCTGGACTAAGTACAAATGAGGGAGTAAATTGAACTGTAGCGTTCATCTCTGCTTCATGACATAGTGTGACCTGCTGCCTCAAGCTCCCACCACCATGATAGATACATAAAACCTATATATAAAACCTATTCAGTTTTCCAAATTGAATTCCAGTATGTAAAGTTATTAAAGCTCATAAGCCTCTACAGGAGGATCTGGATGGAGCCTTTGTTAGAACGGTGACTACAATCCAACATCATTTGCCATCATTTCAAAGTACTTGTTCATTGATACTAATACTTGTTTTACATGCTAATTTCTATTTAACATCTGTTCCAAAAGTGAAATAATCACATCGGGCAAGCCTGACGATTTTCTTTCTCACTGCTCCCCTTCAAAATGCCCACCTAACCAAATGTCATCTTCAGTTGTACAGCCAAGCAGGCTAACCAGCAGACACAATAGCTGATCACAGAGCAAGAGATGGGAGAAAGAGCAGGAACAATTGTATGTAACGAGCTTCAAATTGGGCTTGAGAAAGGAAGGGGAATCTATGGTAATTAAACTCCCAGACAATTCAGAGAGCAAAGAAACCACAATTAAGTTGAGAGAGAGCGAGCCCATGAGTCAACCGATCTTGAATAATGAAGAAGTAGCATGCAATTTTGTAACTCAATTAAGCACACTGAAATGGGACTAGGAGATGTGGTTTTTATTTCACCATTATAAGCTTGAGTAAATGTGTCCTTTTGGTGACGCCGTGAAGTCACAGTTATGGTAAAGTTAGAATCACAGTGCCCTATTTGACACAGTCACTCTGTTTGAATTCTTAAGACTTGTCTGTAAGTCCATGCGGCCTAAGCCTTACCCATCCCTCTATAGGATAAATAACACCACCCCCAAGGCTCTAGGAGGCATCAAGGAGAAAATGTGGAGACAAACTTTGGTTTTAATACAGCTCTGCTCCTTTCTAGGTGTAAGAATTTGAGTAAATTTCATCTCCCTTGGTCTCAATGTCCTCATTTGAAAAATGGGGATAAAGGGGGTTGCTTCAGTAGACTCCTTAATGAATGATACTTTTTGTTGTTTTGTTTTTCGAGACAGGGTTTCTCTGTATAACAGTACTGGCTGTCCCAGAACTCTCTTTGTAGACCACACTGGCCTTGAACTCACTGAGATCTGCCTTCCTCTGCCTCCCAAGTGCTGAGATTAAAGGTGTGCACCACCATCGCACAGCAAATGATAGTTTTAATATCAATGTTGATTTAAGAGATGGCCCTTGGGCATGGTGATGCACATCTGTAATCCCAGCACTGGGGAGGCAGAGGCAGGAGGATCTCTGTGAGTTCAAGGCCAGCCTGGTCTAGACTGAGTTCCAGGACACCCAGGGCTCTGTTACACAGAGAAACCTTGTCTTGGGGTAAAAAAATGGCCCTTATCCCTGTATAAATCTGAGACTGGATACAATGGCAAAGGCCTGGAATCCCATTACTGAGGTAGCTGAGACAGTAGAATTGTGAGTTCAAGCCCAGCCTGGACTACAAGTGAGGTCACTAACATATCCAAGAACATCTAACTGGTCTGAACATAACTTCTGACTCAAGAGTCTAATTTCCCTCCCTCCCTCTCTCCCTTCTTCTCTCCTTCTCTCCCTCCTCTTTCTTCCTTCTCCCTCCTCTCCCTCCCTCCCTCTCTCTCGTTGTTTCTCTCTGTGTCTCTTTGTGTATGTGTATGTGTGTGTCCATGCATATGTGTGTGGTTATATGAGGAGGCCAAAGGAGGGTGTTGGATTCCTTGGAGCTAGAGTTGTGGGCATTGTGGGCCATCTGATGTGGGTGCTAGAAACCAAGTTTGCATCCTTCCCAAGAGCAAGTGCTCTTAACTGCTAGGCAGTCTCTCCAGCCCCTAAGAGTCTAATTTCCTAACCCTTGTCCTATATGTCACTGCACGAGGAAGCTATAATAAAAAACATATTTACCTCTTTGGCTACATTCTGTGCTTTCATATTTTCAGCAATATACTTCACACTTTGGATGGCTTCTTTGATTTCTGGTGACAGAGCAGAGAGGGACAACACAGCGTTGACAGACTCAGAACTGGAGCTTCTTGTGAGGTTGGCATTGAAATTTGAGATTTTTACCCTACGGTGGTCGTGGCAGTAGCTGCATGTTCTGTCTTGACAGGGGTAGCCTTCCTTGCAGCTTTTGGAGTCTGCACGGCTGAAGCAGTTCAGATTGGAGAGCTCGGCACTGTAGGAGGTCCTTGGCTTCTGAGTGTCTCCCTCGCTGCTAGTTGGCCTAGTCATAAACATGACCCGGGGGAGCAGGTTCAGGAACACAGCCTTGACCCAAGTGGGCATCGTGTGCGTTGTTGGAGTTCTGTAGTGCACATTGAGTACGAAGACTGTGATGACAATGGAGAGGGTGACGAAAATCATGGTGAAGAGGAGGTACTCCCCGATCAGGGGGATAACCAGAGAGGTGGATGGGATGGTCTCGGTGATCACCAGGAGAAAGACGGTCAGGGAGAGGAGCACGGAGATGCAGAGAGTCACCTTCTCACCGCAGTCCGAGGGCAGGTAGAAGACCAGCACGGTGAGGAAGGAGATGAGCAGGCAGGGGATGATGAGGTTGATGGTGTAGAACAGCGGCAGGCGGCGGATGTACAGTGAGTACGTGATGTCTTGGTAGATCTCCTCACAGCAGTTGTACTTGATCTCATGTTTGTACCCCGGGGCTTTAATGATGGCCCACTCGCCACTTTCCCAGTAGTCCTTGAGGTTCATTGAGGAGCCAATGAGGACCAGGTCGATCTTTGCCTTGTCATAGGACCAGGAGCCAAACTTCATGGTGCAATTTTGGTAGTCGAATGGGAAGTAGGTCACATCAATTTTGCATGAGCTCTTAAAGATGGCCGGAGGGATCCAAGTCACTTCCCCTGTGTACTTGAGTAGAGCTTTAGTTTTGTCATCCACCTGGAAATCCCCATCAGCGCTGTGAAGACACATTGGGCACACAACTCACTGTCATCACTAACAGCCACCCAGCCTGGCTTCCCATGCTGCCACCAGGACAATAACAAGTGATGATTTATAAAACAAGGGGACATGAGATCAAAGGAGCCTAAGAGGTCTCTGGGCCAACTGCCCCACCCTCCAGTGGAGATACTGAGGTTAGGCTTCCCCCAGAAATGCTCTGCCTTGTTGGTTATCGGCCCCCCACCTCCCTTAGCACATGATTTACCACACTTGTCACCCCCACCCCAGCCTCTCCCAGTACATTCTCCCATCTCCTGGACCTCCCCATCACACTCTGCCATGCTGGTCATGTCACCAGTATATTCCACGGTGTATAATTCTCAGATTGATATTTACAGAGATTCCTAAGTGCCAAAAATGGGCCCCACCGGGGCTCTGAATTTGTGATGAGACGAACATTGTCCTGGAGTTGGGCGTCTCAGTAGCCTTCAGGAATATTAGTAGGCAAGGCCCTGTTAACATCTCTTTAACCGGACTCCCCTGGGTGCCTCATACATGTGTGAGATCTCACAGCACACCACTTGGAAATGGTTTCATGGACCAGCCACAGGTGCGTGTGCTGTGACTAACACTTGCAAGGATAATCATTTCTCCCAGACCCCAATTCTACCACTGCCCCTTCCCTCCCAACACTGTTCTCCAATAGAAGACCATGTCTTCTGATTTCATGTAACACTTTCAAATCAAACTCAGCCAACAGGTCCCTCACTTTCCTCCCTATCTGCCTGCACTTACTCTCCATGTTTCTACTCTCTGTTAGCCCTGAGCACCCGACTTTCTTTTTATATATATAAAATGCAGTTTTCTTAGAATCATCCTGTTAATGTTTATAAACTGACTTCTTAACAAAGAGCTGATGATAATCTCAGTTCCCGGTAGACCTTGTATTCAGCATTCCATCCCAGTGGCCAGGAGAAGTCATGTGACAGCAAAGTCACTTGGCTTTCACAAGTGTCCCTCACCCTGAAGGATTTCTTCCTTTGTAGATAAAGACATGCTGACACAGCTCAGGCTGGACTCAAACTCGGTCTCTGTCTTAGCCTCCCAAATCCTGAGACTACAGGTGTGCAACACCATGCCTGGCTGGCTCATTAAAGACTCTTGACATCTGGAGTCAGTTCCCTGGGTTTCTTAGCTTGCAGTGGTGGGAGGCATTCATGGTTGCCTCCCTTCAGTTGCCTCGTGAAAGTCTGAGACTCAAAATTCTAAACATTAGGAATGACCTTGTATTGCTATTGGAAAGCCAGAAGTGTTCTGTATTAGATTGTTACTCCTTGCTGGTCTCTGTGCTTCCCACCCACACTGCTTCCATTGAGCAAAACAGCTGTTACATGAGACAGCTCAAAGCCTGAGCCCCCTACCCATGTCTGTTTCAGCTGGCTTTCTCTACTGGCTTTCACAGTCCTTCCTTCCCTTTTTTTTTTGAGACAGGGTTTCTCTGTGTAGCCCTGGCTGTCCTGGAACTCGCTCTGTAGACCAGGATCACCTCAAACACAGAGGTCCTCTTGCTGGCATTAAAGGCAAGGGTCACCAAGATGAGTTTCCACATTCCTAATTCCTGATGACTCTGGAGGAAAGTGGTAGGAGAGGACAGAACTCTATGCAGTCTCCAGATCTGCTTAGACTTAGTACAACACCTCCACTGCCAACTCCCACACCCAGAACCCTATGAGAGCTTAATAGAACCTTGAAGACCCTACAGAATATAGGGGCCTCCTGAACAAGGTTATTTGGAGCACCCAGGCTCAACAAATGTCATAGAAGTAAGGGACCTAAAGGAATTGGCAAACTGGCCACAAGCCTGCCTGCGCTGGATAGTTTTGTGTCAGCTTGACACAAGCTACAGTCATCAGTGAGGAAGGAGCCTCATCAAGAAAACATCTCAGTAAGATCGGGCTGCAGACAATTCCGTAGGGCATTTTTTTAATTAGTGATTCTGGGGGAGGCTCCCATTGTGGGTGGGGCCCCTCCTAGGTTGGTAGTCCTGGGTTCTATAAGAAAGCAGGCTGAGCAAACCAGAAGGCAACACCCTCTGTAGCCTCTGCATCAGCTCCTGCCTCCAGGTTCCTGCCCTGTGCGAGTTCCTTCCTTCACTACTTTTGATGATGAACTGTTAACATAAGAACTGTGAGTGAAATAACCCCCCCCCCCACCGCAAGCTGCTTTTGGTCATGGTGCTCACCACAGGAATAGTAACCCTAACTAAGACACACTCCCTCTATATTCCCACCACTTTCTCTGTTTTTCCTTTTGTGTGTGTTTGTGTTATGTAGACATGTGTACGTGTATTTGTGTGTATGTGGCCACATGTGTGGTGGTACCCAAGTATGCAGTGCATGTAGGGGCCTGAGAGCAATGTTGGGAATGACCCTTGACCTTTCAACCTTATTCATTGAGTCAGGGTCTCTTAATCAAACCCAGAGCTTACCCAGAGTTGCTTAATCAAACACAGAGTAGCAATAAGGTTGACAGGTGAAGGTAAAGTGGCCTCCCTGGCCTGCTTGCTCTGGAGAGCCCCAAATGCACACCTGGCATTTACTTGCGTTCTGGGAAATCCAAATTCTGGTCCTCGAGACTGTGTGACAAGTGCTTTGGGCCATCTTCCCTGTCACTTTTCCCACAAATTTCCATTGGAACAAAGTTATTGTCATGTGTTGTCTATTGAATGGCTGTGACATAGACTGCATCTGCTCAAATTCTAATTATTTTTAATCTTTAATTTTTTTTTTTGCTGGGCATGGCATCACACGCCTTTAATCCCAGCACTCAGGAGGCAAAGGCAGGCAGATCTCTGTGAATTCAAGGCCAGCCTGGTCTACAGAGTGAGTTCCAGGACAGCCAAGGTTGTTACACAGAGAAATCCTGTCTCGAAAAACCTAAAATAATAATAATAATTTTATTTTTTTTAAACTACCTGGTCTTTCCAGGGGTGCCTCTGCTCTAGCCCAATTGCTTCATGTCACTGAAGAGAACACTGAAGGCTGAACAATAGGATTTATTTGCTGAAGGCCCACAGAGCATCTGTAGGCAGAGCCTTGCTATTCAGAACTTCAGTCTCCAAGTGAGGCATCACCAAAATGTGTGTGTACCCAATAGACAAATACCAGAGAAAGGTCAGCCCTGACCCAGCTGCTCATTCCTGTGGTCTCTGGGAGGTCCTGTCATTTGTTACTCCCGTAGAAGCCCCTAATTGTGTCTGCCAATACCAGAATGCCTGTTTGCTGTGCAGGTTGGGATAAAACAATGTCTGTCCCAGAACAGGAGGACCCACGGGAGACGGAGATCTGACACAGCTTTTGCCACACGGTGCACTTGTGTTTGTTGGCCAAATGAATGGCCAAAAACCTAAGTGACTCTGAAGGGGCTGATAGGTTAATATAAGTTATATTTAGTGAATACCTAA
>CAJQZJ010026844.1:2588750-2602925 GCA_907164525.1 Lophiomys imhausi
GCTCCTCAGCCTGGATGTGCACAGGAACCCACAGGGATGCAGGAGCCCAGCGCTCCTCAACCTGGATGTGCACAGGAACCCACAGGAATTTAAGAGGGTGGCTCCTAAAGAGTCTCCCAGAAACCCTGGCTCAGTGGAAGATAAAATTCTAGCACTTGGAAGGTGGAGGCAGGCAGGAAGAGTGAAGCCCATGGTCAGTCAGTCCTGGGGAGGAGGCTTAGTGTTAGGGTTTTATTAGGGGTTTTGCCTAGCATGCCCAAAGCCCTGGGTTTGGTCCCCAGCACCAGAATAAATGCTAGGTGTTGGTGCACGCCTGAAATCCCAGTGCTGGGGAGGCACAAGTAGGAGGAGGGGTTCAAGGTCATCCTCAACTGCATAGTGAGTTTGAGGTCATCCTGGGCTACATGAAACATTATCTCAAAAAAAGAAAAGAAAGCCGGGCGTGGTGGGGCACACCTTTAATCCCAGCACTCGGGAGGCAGAGGCAAGTGGATCTCTGTGAGTTTGAGGCCAGCCTGGTCTACAAAGAGAGTCCAGGACAGCCAGGGCTGTTAGAGAAACCCTGTCTCAAAAAACCAAAAAAAAAAAAAAAAAAAGAAAAACCCATTAGCACTTCTGCGTGTTTTGACAGAAGTGGTGGAGAAGGACAACAAGAACAGGTGAGAATTCACAACCCAGAACTCATGATTCAGTACAAATGTTCATACACAAGAAGGAATATGATACACAAGACAACTGAGAGTGATGGTGGTGTTGACGATGAGGCCAGTTCCAAGAGGAAAGAGTTCATAATACGTTTTTAAAGTTCAAAGTCACCTTTAGCTATGTAGTGCGTTCAAGCCTAGCCTAAGCTACAAGGAGTTGAAGGAGGGAATGGGGAAAAGGAATGAAAGAAACAATAGCATGATCAAATACAGCAGAACCATGCTTCTGACTACAATGGGCCTAGGAGGTCCCAGAGATCTGGTTAAAATTCTGAGTTGGAGGCCTGAGAAGAATCTTCGACTCTAATGAGCCCCTGGTGCGGCTGGTGCTACAAGACAGGGAGCCGTTCTGAGCAGTGGGCAGGCACCTCTCAGGCTCTACATTCCTTTTCTCAGCAGTTCTCGTCTTTCCCTCTCACAGTGTGATTCTAGAACTTTGCAGCCTGTGCGTTTCAGTTGGTGCTAACTAATAAAGTGCCAGCATCCTCTCCTGAGAATGCAGCGGATGGAAAGGAGTGACACAAAGGCAAGAAGGAAGAAATCCGACTCTGTTCGTGCACCTGCAAGTGGGGGGACACAATGTTGCAACATAAAAACTGGAATATTCTCATGTATCTGACAAATGCTCTTTAGGGTAGAGAAATGCACAGGAAGGTCTAACCATAAAGGTCTTCAAGTGTCCATTTATTATAAAATCTCCCCTACATGTTATCCTGGTTAGTTTCCATTGTCAACCTGACACAGCCTAGAATCACGGGAGAAGGGAGTCTCACCTGAGGGACTGCCCTGACTAGATTAGATTGTGGGCATGTCTATGGGAGATGGTCTTGAGTGTAGTTTATGTAGGAGAGCCCAGTCCATAGTGGGCAGCACCATTCCCTGGGCAGGTGGCCTGGGATCTATAAGAAAGTGAACTAAGCTTGAGTCTGTGAGTGAGCCTTCCTCCAAGATTTCTGTTATCCTTCTTGACTGTGGAGAGCTCCCCGCTAGAGGTAATCCTGTTGGAATAGCAAGCAGGCCTGGCTTCAAGTTCCTGCCTTGTGTTTCTGTCCTGATTTTCCTTAGTGATAGACTGCAACTTGCAAGTATAAGCCAAATAAATTCTTTCCTCTCTGAAGTTGCTACTGGTCCTACGTTTATCACCACAACAGAATGACACTAAAATACATACACTGCTTGTTCACAGGAGTTATTTGAAAATCATAGACTCTAGAACTCATGGTGTCCTGTGAAGAAGAACTTAACTTCATTTTAGAAAGTCTGTATTTCTAATCATCCCATATGATAATTTATTAGCCTGGTAGCAACAATGCTCTACCTGATGCTTCTATACCCCTGAAAGCTATAAATCCTCGCAGGGCTTCTTTGAAGCCTGAGTGAGTAGGAGCAGGTGCCCCTTACAACCCAGCCCAAGTTGTGCTCTCTAAGGATGGCTGAACCACCTTCAGATCCACTGGGAACCTTCTACTCCAGGGCATGCAGCTCCTCTCTGTTCTGCCTCAGGGTCTTCTCTAGTATCTGGGGTGCTTGGTCTGGCAATTGGGCAAGAGTGGGAAGTATAGGAAAGATCACATCGCAGGGCTATTGTCAACTGGAGGGGAATAGGAGGTGGGGACAACTATTCCAGCCTCCATCCAGGGGACTATTCTGAGGCTAGTTGACTGGGTCCTTGGGTGTCTCCATGGAGCTGCTGCACCCACAACAGAAGAATCACTAATATCCTATAGCAGGTCCTTTTTGCCTTTGTCCTGCTTTCTCCATTTCCTCATTGTGCTTCCTAGAGTTACATCACAAGTAAGCTACCTGTACCCAAACCCCATCTCAGACTCTGCCTTGGAGAACCCAGGACCAATGCAGGAAGATCACTGTTTCTTCCTCTTCCTCCCCTATGAAGCTATAAGAAAATATTTCCGTTTGGATGCCTTACTCAGGTGGACGGGGTAGGGCTGTGACTTACACTCTGATCTTGGTCATTACTCTTCAGATGCTGGGCGATGAAACTGACGCCCTCTAAAGCTTCCTGTAGGTCCTGCCGGAACCTCCCAGAGGACCTCAGCCGGGCATCCCTGGGGAGCCCTGCTGTGTGGGAGCTGACTGTAGCCTTAGGAGCAGCAGGGACGGGGTTCACAAAGTACATGGAATGCCCATAGAGGTTGGATGGGCTGGTGGGGCCTAAGGCAGAGGTGGTCGCAGCATCAGCTGTGGGCAGGTGCAGCTGGCTGGGATGAGGGAGTCTGGCTGGGATGTCATCGGGACCCGGGCGCGTCATGAAGAGGAAGGTGGGCAACTTGTGCAGGAAGCACTCCTTGACCCAGGCTGCCATGGTGTGAGTGCTGGGTGAGCGGTGGTGCACATTGAGGACACACACAGTGGTAATGATGGAGAAGGTGACCAGAACCATGGTGAACAAGAGGTACTTGCCAATGAGTGGTATATCAAGAGAGGTGGGAGGCACGATCTTGGAGATGAGCAGCAGGAAGAATGTGAGGGCCAGCAGCACGGAGATGCAGAGTGTCATCTTTTCGCCGCAGTCAGAGGGCAGGTAGAAGACCAGGATGGCCAGTGATGTGATGAGCACACAGGGGATGATGAGATTGATGGTGTAGAACAGCGGCTTGCGCCTGATGATGAAGTCGTAGGTCACGTCCACATAGCTGGGGTCCTGCGGGTTCACTGTCCTTCGTCCTGGGAGGGCCACAATGTCCCATTCACCACTCGGGGTAAAGTCATCCATGATGGCTGTGGGTGATTTAAGGACCATGTCGATCTCTGTGTGGTCGTAGGTCCAGGAGCGAAACTTGAGGGTGCAGTTCTGTTGGTCGAAGGGAAAGTGCTTCACCTCAATCTTGCAGGCACTCTTGTAGATAGCTGGGGGCATCCACTGGATGCTACCATTGGAACTCACGATGACGTTGGTATAGACGGACACCTCGTAGGTCCCGTCGGCACTGGGGTGGGGCGGGGGATAGAGGAGAGCATCACAGATCTACAGAGGAAGGCTGGCCTGGTCTCAGATCCGCCCCCCCCCCACCCCCCGCAAGAGCCCTTGGGAGTTATCTGCCTTCCTCACTGAAACAGGTTTACTTTTCTCAGCAACTGCCTACCGTGAGGCACCTAAGGCCTCCCATAGATTTAGCCTAGTTAAATCTCACAAGAGTCCAGGGAAGCAACATTTTTTTTATTGTGTTCTTCATCGTATAGCTTGGAAAGCAAGGCTTGGGAAAGTTGGAGGACATCATCAAGTTCCTCAAACTATTAAGCAGCATAGATGAGCTATGGACCCTTGGCTTGTTCGATACTTGGCTGCCTGGTCTTCCTCCCTTACTCTTGCTTTTTTTACCCAGGCTGATCTCAAACTCCTGGGTTCCTGATCCTCCCACCTCCACTGCTGTCCCACCGATGCACTGAGATATTGACACATGCTAAGTCAATGTTAAAACCCCCAACACTGACAAAGCCACCAAGTCGCAAAAGACAGAATGGTGAGGCAAAGACGGTAAGGACACTGGCCTGAGGGTCCGCAGACCAGCCCAGCCCTGCTATGTTGGGCAGAACAAGGCCATTTCCCACTCTGGGCCTCCCTTTCCCTCTCCCACTCAGAAGACTGTTTCTCTAGCTCCATGACCTAGAATTCTGAGGAAAGCATAGAAGAGGAGAGCTGGGGTTAGACTCAGATATGGATGCCCCTGAAGGCTGGCCTGTTGCCCTGGCTTGAGCTTCATTAGTCTTTGGCCACCCTGTCACTCACTTGTTGTACAACACGATGTCGGGCAACCAGATGCGCTTTGCGGGGATCCTCAGAATGTTCACCCCTTCATAGTAGGAGCTGTTCCAGGCCAGGCGGTAGTCAGTCCATTCCTAAGTACACAGGCAAGGCCATGTTACCTGTAGGTCACCAAAGGGCAGGCCCAGAGTAAACATCACCTGGGCTGGGGACTGTCCAAGGCACTCACCTGTTTCAACCAGATGCTGGTGGTCATGATCTGTTCTCGCTCATTCTAGGGAGGGAAATGAAGGCATGATTCATCTGGAGTGAGGGGCTCACACAAACGGACTTTACTTTATCTCAAAAAGGCCCTGAGACCCAGTGCTGTGCGATCAACTGTCACCTAAATATCTCTTAGGTAGTGCCCTAGTTACATTTTGCATTGGTGCAACCCCATGCCAACAAAAAGCAGCTTAGGATAAGAGGGATCGCTTTTAGCTCACAGTGTCAGGGTGAAGGATGGCATGGCAGCTAGGACAGCTTACACCTGGTCATACTGTAGGGGCAGGTGGGAAGCAGGGACAGACTTAATCTGGAACAGGAACTATGATATGACCCACAAGCCCACTCACATCAACCTATTTCCTCATCTTTAAAGGTTTCACTGCTTCTCATTGTGGTCTCCTGGGACCAAGTGTTTAAAGATAGGAACCTGTGGGGGACATTCCATATTCATGGTACAGTACTCCGTTCCCTGTCCCCACAGGCTCCTGGTCATCTTATAGTGCAATGATCCATTTAATACAACTTCAAAAGGCTACATAGTCTTACAGTCACAACACTGCAAAGTCTGAAGTCTTTTCTAAGATTCCATACACTCTCTTAACTGTGAGTCCCTGTAAAATCAAAAGATAAATCACTTCTGATGTAGAATAGCAAAGATATTCCCATTTCAAAAGTGAGAGAACATATGAGAACATAGCAAGAATAGATGGGACCAAGGGGGCTGAAGAGATGGTTCAGCTTCAACAGTTAAGAGCAGTGGTGATGCCGGGCGGTGGTGGCGCACGCCTTTAATCCCAGCACTTGGGAGGCAGAGGCAGGCGGATCTCTGTGAGTTCGAAGCAGCCTGGTCTACAAAGCAAGTCCAGGACAGCCAGAGCTGTTATACAGAGAAACCCTGTCTCGAAAAAAAGAAAAAAAAAACAAAACAAACAAACAAACAAAAAAAAAGAGCAGTGGTGACTCTTGTAGAGAGCCCAGGTTCGATTCCCAGCACCTACATGGTGACTCACAACTCCAGTTCCGGGGGATCCCATGCCCTCTTCTGGCCTCTATTTGTGCTGCATGCATTTGGAGCAAATACAAACCTTCAGGCAAGATACCTATATATATATATAAAATAAAAATAAATCTTAAAAGATTGCATCAAAGTCATACTGAAACCTTTCCGGGAAAACCCAAAATCTTGTAGCTCCATGTCCAGCATGTGGGGATGTTGGTGGCATCATCTAGACAACAAACTCTTCATTGCCTGGGCTGGCACCGCTCAGCTGCCTGCAGTTTTCATTGGCAAATGTTTCATGTATTCTCCATCTCCTAAGTCCTGGGGCCTCCACTGCAATTCAGTCTTTACCCTGAGAGTTTCATGCAAGAGTCTCTCAGACACTCCTTGCAGAGAATCCAATCGTGCCACGAACCACCTCAGCAGTTTTCTGAAGCCTTGAAAAAGGTTCCACAGCCCCATTACTCTTGCATCTTCCATACCCGACAAACCAGGACCAAGTAGACAATGCCAAATTCTGCTACCAACTTGAGAAGGTCTCCTTCTAACACAGCTGCTTTCAACCCTGTGTGCCTTTGTGGCTGACCCTGAGAAGATACATTTACGTGTAGTGTGAATGGAATCCCGGGTGGTGGGTTTTGAGCAGGAAATCCTGGAAGTGGCATTTTTTAGTTCAAGCCCTCTCCTCTCGAGTGAACTTACTGAGGCTTTCAGTGGGCAGAGTCTTGTTCTCAGGGCATCTCTCCTTTATCCCAGGGCTCAATGCGCGGTTTCTCCTTAGTGATACCACCTTTTTCTTTAGCAGCAATAGCCAATTTGTCTGCAACCCCATCCACCCTCAACTCTAACCACATTCACATTCTTTTCCAAAGTATACATTTTTCATATCTTCCTGGTTTGAAATTTCACTATAAAGCCCACTAAACACAGTAAGCAATAACCACGCCGCAACATGAAAGTTATACTGTCTTAATATTTCCTCTGCCAAGCAACTTAGTCCATTACTTTTAAATTTAGCTACAATCAAGTTGACAAGGCTTGGGTAGAAAGGAACCAGATTTTTTTTTCTTTTTTGCCACAACATAGCACAAATGGCCTATAGTCTAGTTCCCAATTGAATCTTTGTTTCCTTCTGAACTCTCATGAGCTGAGTCTTTCCTGTCTCTCTCTCCCTGCATCCTGGTCTTCCACAAGCTCACCAAATAACCCATTACACGCTGGTTATAGCATACTAGGACTTCTCTAGTTCTGTAGCTATATGCTCCCTCCAATCCCCTGTATAACTCAGTTCCAAGGGCTTATGAACAACCTGGTCAGGTTCACCTCAGCAACAACCCCATTTCTCAGTCCCAGTTTCTGAATTAGGTGTTTTGTTCATCACTGTAACCGAATGTTTGATGAGTGACAAAGGGAGGAAGGAGGGGTGATTCTGGCTCACAGTTTCACTGCAAGGGATGCATGGCAGTGGGGGCTGGGGCTTTGGTGTGAAAACTTATGGCTAGTCAGACTGTGGCAGCAGATGGATAGCAGTATTCACACCCGTAACTGGAGCCAGGCTAAAATCTATAAGCCCGCCCTCACTGACCCACTTCTGCCAGCCAGGCCTTACCATTTAAACATCCCACAACTTCTCAAAAGCATGTTGCCAGCTGCAGACCGACCATCCTTACACATGAGCCTGTCTGTTGAAACAATTTCACATTCTAAGCATATTAGGTCACTCAAAGATGTTTCACCACCCAGCACATCAGAGACAAAGCTCATGATTCCCTACTCCAAAAACCCCTGGAAGTTCTGACACACCATTTCCTGATCCACCAAACCCTCTCAGGGGTACTTCCTACATCTCAAAGTTGTCTACTTCTCTCCATTTCTGTTGCCACTGTTATTTGCTGCTTGGACAACTGCAGTAGCTTTCCAGTGACATGCTGGCAGTCTTTTGAATTTCAGTTTCTCGGGTCAGGATCCTGTGTGAACCACCTATTTCCCAAGCTCACTCAGAGTAAATGCCAAAGCCCTTCCCCAGGGCCTAGAGGGCCTTAGATATGCCTGCCTCTGGATCTGCAAACCCACTGTGACCTTGTTCATTTCTTCACTTCTGCCTTTGCGTACACTCTCCATTCCCTCACCTTATCAGAGAAATCTCCAACTTTCCTACATCAAACAGCACCATGCCGACCCTCACCACACTCGCCCTCTATTGCCTTTATAACACTCCTACTACTGGACTTCATCTATAATTTTGTGTACTGTCCCTACCTCCCACTAGGATCCAAGGACCCTGAGGAGAAAAACAAAACAAAACAAACTTAGAGCAACAGGGATATATTGGCTAACTGATCAATGTTTTTAGATGAATAAATTAATCCTATTATCATAATCCAGGCTAGTACCTTCACCTGGACCACTGCACAATCCAATTGGTCTAAATCCATTCTGCATCTCTCTCTCTCTCTCTCTCTCTCACACACACACACACACACACACACACACACACACACACACACACACACACCTATTTACTTTCTTCTGCAGCAAGAATGAATTTTCTAAAGTTCCTGCCATTCCCTTCAATCTTATCTCTAGGTCACTTTTCTTCTACAAGGTTAGATTGATAACTGTTGCAGGCTATTTGTTTATGTAGAAAACCTAATTGTTATCAAAATATGAAAGCCTGAATAGATATTGTGTTTGTCAGATGCAGTTAGGTATGTCCTGAAGAGATGCAGTTTGGACGTGTCTCTGAGAGCCTCCATAAATAAGAATGCTAAAGAATAGGGAGTTGCTGCCTTGTTTAAGGCAAGTTACTTGGGAGAGGTCTTTGCTCTAAGACTGGATGGAGGCAAAGTCAGCTGGGTGGCCTTGAGCCACCCCACGGTAAAGGTGAAATGGTTCAGCCTGCCAAGGGTCTAAGGGAAGAGCTGGAGACTCCTTTGATAAGCAATCGGACCTTTGGTAGAGCTTGCTCTCTTTTTTGGCTTGAAAAGGCCTTTTTGAAGGAGCTCTGGGTAAGAGACAGAGCTCCTTTTTGGACTTGCAGGAACAACAGAGAAGCAGCTAGCAGGACCCAGGCAAAACAATTCTAGGAAAGAGAGCTAGGGAGCCCTCTTGGGTTTGGAGGAGCTCAAGAGAAAGGTAGACTAACCAAGGAAGAAAGACACAGAATGAGATTTCTTTTGTTTGTTTGTTTTTGTTTTTGTTTTTTGAGACACAGTTTCTCTGTGTATCCCTGGCTGTCCTGGACTCACTCTGTAGACCAGGCTGGCTCGAACTCACAGAGATCTGCCTGCCTCTGCCTCCCAAGTGCTGGATTAAAGCTGCGTGTCACCATGCCCGGCTAAAAAGAGATTTCTAAAGAACTAGCAGTTTAGTTGTAGAATCAGGCTTGTAAATAGATATTTTATATATAATTAAGAAAATTAAGTTACCTCACCGAGCAAGCAGGTTTATGCCTCTCCCCTAGCTTCATTTTACTGCCCTGGACTCCTTTATTCTGTGCCCCAGCCCTCTCGGCCTTCCTTATTTCTTATTTCTTGTGCTCTCTGACTATACACTTTCCCCTGCTTCCTCTTCATTAACTAATTCCCAGTGTTCTGATTCCAGCATGGTACTTATTTCCTCAAGCAATTCAACTAGGTAATTATATCAAAAGGACAAAAGCGACAGGTGATGTAGCATTTTGCACGCATATGGATGTTTGCTCTACAAAACCATCTAGCGGCTTTCCAGCTCTGTTGGCTGGCACACTACAGTGTGTCCCTCATCTACATGGTTCAAGATGGTCACTGGAGGTCCAGTCATAGGAAGAAGGATGAATGTTAGTTGTTTCATTTTGATAACTTTTTTTTCCCTCAGTGAGTTTTAAAGTTCTTATATGTTTGAGTTCTAGAAATCATCTTTGATTCTTTTTAAAAATTCCTAGCTCTCTGAAGAAATTTTTCATTATGATTTCCTTGGACATTTTAATGGCAGCTGTTTTCATTTTAAGAAATGCTGTTTTAAAAAAATTTTGAGCCGGGCGGTGGTGGCGCACGCCTTTAATCCCAGCACTTGGGAGGCAGAGGCAGGCGGATCTCTGTGAGTTCGAGGCCAGCCTGGTCTACAAAGCGAGTCCAGGACAGCCAGGGCTGTTATACAGAGAAACCCTGTCTCGAAAAAAAAAATTTTTTTTGAATTGTAAAAAAAAAACACATAGCATAAAACTTAAATGTTTAAAATATTTCATCCCACACGCTTCTCTGTGTGTATGTTCATGCGCACACATACCATGACATGAATCCAGAGGTCAGAAGACAGCTTGCAGGATGCTGAGGATCTGAACTGACGACCTCATGCTTGTGTGGGAATCATTTTACTGAGTGAGCCGTCTCCCCAGCCCCTACTCCTGCTGAGTTCCATCTGACACCCACCTCCACAGGCTCTCTATAGCAGGCAGCATGGGGATCATCTTAATCGAGTCTGGGGCTGAGCTGGTTTGGAGAGAACAACCTGTTTTTTTGTGAGAGATGATCTGTTGAAAGGGATGATTCTACTATTGTTCTTTCTCATTTTCAATATTGGGACCATCCTTCTAGGAGCCCTATCAGGGCCCCACATCCTTGGACAGACCCAGATGGTGATCGTGCATCCTTTCAGACCTGTAATGGTCCCGGCACCAGCCCAGCTTCCCAGCTCTGAAGCTGCCACTCTCTGTTACATGTCTTACCTTCTTGGCCAGATAATGTTGGCCAGTCATCAAGTGTGGAGAAAAAGTACCACAGGCTGTCAGGGTGCCTCCTGGAGCCTGGCCATTCAAGTCCTGGCTAGGGCTCCATTACCCTAAAATAGAGCCCTCCCTGCCCTCAAGCATTTTGTTCAGCCCTTCTAATTATTCCCCAGAAAAGCTAATCTTCTAGCATCTTTGCCATCAATGAAAGCTGAAAGCCTTGATTTATCTTTTAAAAATATTTTTAAGTGGAGGATGGTGGTGCACACCTTTAATCTCAGCATTCAGGAGGCAGAGGCAGGAAGATCGTTGTGAGTTGAAGGCCAGCCTGGTCTACAGAGTGAGTTCCAGGAGAGCCAGGGCTGTTACACAGAGAAACCTTGTCTTGAAAAACCTAAAACATATATATATATATATATATATATATATATATATATTTTTTAAGCAAGTATATCTATAATCCCAGTATCTGGGGAGCTGAAACAGGAAGTTCTTAAGTTAAAAGCCAAGCAGGACTACATAGATAGATCCTGTGTCTAAACAAGAAACGGTTTTATGTGGATGCCTGGTTTCCACAGTAAGTGGCACCGGTGTCAGCTCTACTGCCTAACCAGTTTTCACAAATGCAGTTTTTGTGTGTGCATGTGCAGTTGCACACATGTACAGATGTACAGGCAGACCTCAAAACCAAAGTCAAGTTTCTTCTTCAACTGCTCTCTACTTACTGAGGCAGTGGCTCTAGGTGAACCTGGAGCTCACGATTCCAGCTATCCTACCTAGCCAGCTTGCCCTGGGGACCCTCTGCCTCTGCCTCCTGAGTCATTGATTTTCAGATGGACACTGTGTCTGCCTAGATTTAAGTGGGCTCCAAGGATCCATAGTCTGGTCCTCAGACTGTGTGGAAAAGAGCTTTGTCCACTGAGCTGTCTCCTCAGTCTCTTACCTCACTTTAAGATACGGGAGTTTTCAGCTGGGCAGAGGTCTTGCCCACTTTTAATCTCAACACTCAAGAGGCAGAGGCAGGTGGAGGATCTCTGTAAGTTTGAGGTCAGCCCAATCTACAGAGTGAGCTCCAGGATATCCAGGGATACACAGAGAAACTCTGTCTCAAAAAACAAAAACAAACAAAGAAAACATATGGGACTGTTCTGTCTTCCAAAAGTTTCTCCTGTGCATTTGTCCTGCTCTTTCTTTTTCCTTTTTTTAAAAATATTTATTTATTTATCTATTTTAAGTTTTTTTATTACTTTAAGCTACATCTCCATCACAGTCCCCTCCCTCCACCCATCCTGGTCCTACCCTCCCACCCTCTCCCCTTTCTCCCACCTATCCTACTCCTCTGGTGTGGGTTGCCCCTACATATCAGCCCCCCTCAGTTTAGCAGTCATATGAGAGAGTTAAGAACTTCCTCTTGCACTGGGGGCCTACATGGCAGTTCCAGTAGGGCAAAGTGTCCCACTATCAGGTAACAAAGTCTATGTTCCTGTTCCTTTCAGTCTCTTGGTTGTAGGATAGTTATCCTGTACTACATGGCTAAAATCCAGTTATAAATGAATATATGCCATGTGCATCTTTCTGGGTCTGGGTTAGTCCACCAGAGAACTCCTATAACTGATAAACAACTTCAGCAATGTGGCTGGATAAAAAATTAATTCAAAAAAATTGGTAGCCCTTCTTTATACAAAAGATAAATGGGCCAAGAAAGAAATTAGGGAAACAACACCCTTCACAATAGCCACAAACAATATAAAATAAAGCAAGTGAAAGACCTGTACAACAAGAACTTTAAGTCCTTGAAAAAAGAAATTGAAGAGAACATCAGAAGATGGAAAGATCTCCCGTGCTCATGGATAGGTAGGATCAATATAATAAAAATGGCCATCCTACCAAAAGAAATATACAGATTCAAATGCAATTCCTATCAAAATACCAACACAATTCTTTACAGACCTTGAAAAAACAATTCTCCACTTCATATGGAATAACAAAAAATCCAGACTAGCTAAATCAACCCTGCACGATAAAAAACCATTTGGAAGTATCACCACAGATTTCAAGCTGTACTACATCCAGAGCAATAGTAATAAAAACAGCATGGTACTGGCATAGAAACAATGGAATCAAATCGAAGACCCAGAAATAAACCCACACACCTATGGTCACTTAATTTTCGACAAAGAAGCCAAAACTGTACAATAGAAAAAGAAAAACATCTTCAACAAATGGTGCTCATCTAACTAGATGTCAACATGTAAAAGAATGCAAATGGACCCATATTTATCACCTTGTCCTGCCCTTTCTTATCTCTACTCCACTAGTGGCTGACGAATATGACAGAAAATTGGTATAGGACCCTGGCTGCCACTCCTCAAAGAGAAGAGTGGAAAAGCCTGCTTACCCCTCCAGCACAAACTCCATATCTATTTCCTAGATAGTCCATCTTCAAACTCACTATGCCCCTAACGCTCCCTCTTAAAAACCAAATACCTTCCTTCCCCCAAACCAGAAAAGAACCCTCCCCATAAAACCAAGTATTTCCATTAGACACAGTCACTGGGACTATGACAGCCTATAGGGGTGGTTGCAGAAATGAAGCCAGAGACTGTATTCTCTCCCACTTCTGGAAGCCTCTATCACTCCACAGGGCCCACAGCTTGGACCTAGCAGGGGAAGCCCCTGTCTGGCAGCTTGGCCAGAGCTGCCTGTCCACCCTTGCCAGAGTGGGCAGCTGGCTTGTCTGACTGATAAATATGGGTCTAAAAGTACAAGGCCTTTTCAGGTCAGGGATGCTTGGCTTGGCTTGGCTGTAGGCCCTCACTGCTTTGAGCTTCCTATGGCAGGGAAAGGGCAGAGGCAGGGCTGTGTACCCATCCCTATTCTGGGGCTAGGCTTCCTCCTAGAGGACAGAGGCAGCTGCCAATCTGGGCAAAGCCTTCTTAAGCACTAAAGATGGGAGAAGCTGAGCCTGTAGGACTCATGGAGTTGGCAAGAGGGTGGGGGAAAGAAGACAGCACCACCCAGAGGAGGCCCATCTATCTCCCTCAGCTAGCTCCTGATTTCAGGACACAGTGCCCATGTGATCACTTCAGAGTAATTTCAAGAGGCAAGGGTTCTAACTCTTTGATGGGGACATAGGAAGGTTTAATTACAAGGGGCCATGGTTTCTTCAGACACCACCACTCTGAGACAGCTGTGGGGAGCACGGGAGGAAATTCCAGTTGCTTTCACTTTCCTCAGCACCCCATATTGCCTCACATCTAGTTTGTAACACTGGAATGCTGTCACCCTTCTTCCCACACCTGTCATTCCCCCTATGCTTGTGCAGACCTCCATCCACAGGCCTCACCCCCAACCTGAGCCTCTGGACCCATCATTTCTCCTGGTCTGTTTCCTATTTCCATCCCCTGAACCCCACCAAATGTAAGACATGGGAGGCTGTCTCTGAACTAGCTGGGAGTCGTGAGTGTTGGAGTCCCAGCTGAGCAGAGGCCATGGTGGGTCCACAGGATGCCTGCCTAATGGTCCTCCTTGACCCCTCCTCTTTGACAACTAAATGCCATGGACTTTCTTGCCACATATTGACAGATCTAAACCAGCCAGAGTAATTCTATTCCTTTGGCCAATAATTGGTTAGGCTTGGATGTGAGTTACTAGCCCTGGCCAATGAGATGTGTTTATCAAGAGGGCAGGACTCGTTCCAAAAGGAATCCACAAGATTTTCTTTTTTCTTTTTTTTTTTGGTTTTTCGAGACAGGGTTTCTCTGAATATCTCTGG
>CAJQZJ010026844.1:2604903-2620208 GCA_907164525.1 Lophiomys imhausi
GGGAGGGGACTGCGATTGAGATGTAACTTGAAGAAACAAAAAATAAAGGAAAAAAAACCTACATAGAAAAAAAAAAGAGAATAAGAAAGGAAACAGGCTTGAGCTAGGGGAGGCTTTCTTGGATCCAAACTTTGACCTATAGAACACAAGGTCTCTTTGAGACATCAAATGGAGCAGTCCAGCTGGCAGCTGGGTTTTGGGAAGAGAGAGTTCTTGGCTCTAAGCCACATTCAGGACCAGCTCCAGCAAAGCCTCTTGCAGGGAGCCTCAGACAGCCATCTTCCATCTGAGCGCTCACAGCCCAAGATCTGTCCCTCTTGTGCATCCAAGATCTCTTGCCAAGTGGTATTTGGGTCTTTGTTTGTTTGTTTTGTTTTTCCAGACAGGGTTTCTCTGTGTAGTCCTAGCTGTTCTGTACTTACTTTGTAGACCAGGCTGGCCTCGAACTCACAGGGATCCACTTGCCTCTGCCTCTTGAGTGCTGGGATTAAAGGCGTTCGCCACTACGCTGGGCTGTGTTTGGGTCTTTGTTTCATCTGCCTCTCATGTTTGGGAGTGAAGGTAAAGTTTAAGGACTTGATTGCATACCATGCTGTCATTAAGGAGAGTGTGCAGGGTGGTGGATGGGATGGTGGAAAAAGGAGACTCAAAGGAAGGTCAAGGGCACATGAACAAGATGGCCAGGAATGGGGAAAGAGATGAGAATGGTCAGAAGAAACACTGTGGGGGAGGCAGGAGAGAAGGTAGAAGGCTAAATGAGGAAGAGGAGGCTAGGGAGGTGGGGATGGGGATCTGGGGAAGGGCTGTCCATCTTGCCAAGCCCAGGAGTCTGGTCGTATCTTTCCTAAAAGAGCCTTCATATCTTCCCAAACTTCCCCCTCTTTAGATGGAGCCAGAGTACTCAGAATATATCACCCCAATCTAGCAAATGTGCAATAGACTTTTAGGGGGGTGCTGGGCTGGCCACATGTTCACGGTGAGCAGCCACTGCCCTGCCTACTCCAGGCACTTTCCGACTCACTGCCTATCTAGAACAGATGAAGTATTTAGTGCCTTGAAAGAGATGCTCCTGGCACACCTGCTGCCTGCGGCCCCCCACCAGGCTGGGCTGGGAATTGGGTGGGAGGGATGTCCAGTGCATTCCTGGACTAGAGTCTGAGCTTGGCTCCTCGCATCTTGAATTCCCTCTCCATAGGCCACCAGCTTAAATACTCTCCAGGCCAGTCTGTAGCCATAGGATAAACCTAGGTTCCTCTCACAATTTTTGGTTTACTTGAGCTGACCTCTCCTTCTATAGAGAAGAATCTGACTTGTCCAGGTCTATCTGGCAGTCTGTGGCAGTACTGGAGTAGGCTCTGCAGTTCCTAGCCTCCAGTCCTGCAGTTCCAGGGAAGGCTGGACCCATCCTGCTGCCCAGGAGGCTAGTCTAAATGGACTTCAGGTTTCAGGCTGCTCAGCAGGTGTAGGGAGGGGCATGTGCCTGAGCCCTGAGTCCACCTGGGAAACTCAGCTTTGTCACCGTCAGCTTGTCGTCTTTAATATTTACCTGACTCAAGGGACTCTACCCATCTCATAGGCTAGCTATGGACTTTAGAGCTCTCCTAGACCAGTGGTTTTCAACCTTTGGGTCACAACCCCTTTAAGGTGTCACATACCAGATATCTTGCATATTAGATGTTTATATTACAATTCCTAACAGTAGCAAAATTACAGCTATGAAGTAGCAATGAAATAATTTTATAGTTGGGGGGTCACAATACAAGGCACTGTACTAAAGGCTTGCAGCACTAGGAAGATTGAGAACCACTAGACCATTTAGGTCCTAGCAAGCCAGACAAAGCTAGGTCCAGGGGCTCCTTTAGGACAGAGGCCCTCCCTGCCCTCTGTACTTGCTTAGTACTCCTGTTAACTTACCCCAAATGAGGTTGCCCTGCTGAGGCTATCATTGGTGTGCCTGTGTTTGCTGGTATGCCTGTGGACGGGGCCAAGGTGTGGAATGACCAGCAGGGTGTTACAGCTGGAATGCACCCCCTCTTTTCACCTCCAAAGTGGAGGGGTACCCCAATAGAACATGTGTAGGCTTTGTCATTTACTCCCAATGCTTACCAGAGCCTGTCAGATCCAAAAGACAAGGAGAGCTGGAGAGATGGCTCAGCGGTTAAGAGCACTGACTGCTCTTCCAAAGGACCCGGGTTCAAATCCCAGCACCCACATGGCAGTTCACAGCTGTATGTAATTACCAGGCTTGCTGGCACCTTTAATCCCAGCACCCAGGAGGCAGAGGCAGGTAGATCTCTGGAAGTTCAAGGCTAGCCTGGTCTACAAAGTGAGTCCAGGACAGCCAGGGCTACACGGAGAAACCCTATCTCAAACAAAACAAAAGACAAGGAACAGGTCTGCGGTTGACCACCAGCTCCAGAGTAGAGCTTTCATTGGATCAAACTTTTATACAGCTAAGTAGAGAAACTGCCACTAGAGGTCATCATGATACAATCACGCAGACAAAAAGGGGCCCCACTGGGCCTTGCATTTGGAGATTTTTCTTGGAGAAAGGTTAAGAATCTGATAGGAGACCATCGTGGAACTGTGAACATTTGTGTGTGTGTGTCCGGTCTGAGAAAGTATATCCAGTCTAGAAACGGAAAGCTATCTTACTGTCTGGGTATGTAACAGTTAACAAAATTTCATGGGCAAGCGTGCATCTGAAGGGCAGGTTCCATTTCCAGAGGTTCAGATCCCTTGAGCCTAGGGTGGCATTCAGGAGTCTGTACAGGAAGGTGCAGACAGCCTACTGGCAGATGACAGGCCAGGCAGATTGTTGAGGTAATGGAATAGGGGCAGCCAGCAGTGACCTAAAGTCATAATGCCACTGTGCCAATGTTATGTTTGATTAGAGGAGGGGACCTTGAATGTCCCACCACCCCCATTTCTAGCACCTTCTGGAGGTGGTCTCTGGGCGAGGAAGAAGCAGCCTTGGTCCTCTGGGTCTGCTGGAGTTCAGAGGACAAACTGGTGAGCACATGCAGCGTGAGGGAGGGGAGGGAGAAGTTATACTGGACCTTGGAATTTAGGTGGGGCAACTGAGTCTAGAAGAAACAACCCTCGCTGTATCTGAACTGAACCTAGGGAGGAGAGCTGAGTCTCTTTCGGTGTCAATGGCACTGTTGTCGGTTGCAGACCCCAGTTCACCAACTTGCCCTCAACTAAGCAGGGTTAGGCGACCAGACGAGGCAGCACCTGCCATATATGTGATTTCTGGAAGATCTGCCCCCAAAGTGCAAAAATACTTTGCAGGTGTGGGATGATGGTGTTGGGGTGACCTCTCTCTCCAAACGGTAGGTTTGCTCCCACACATCTACACTGTGGCACATTCATCACTTCACTAGCGATGAAAAGAGCCTCTGAGGGCCTTTTGGGAACCTCTTAGCACCGAGACTGAGCTGGACTGCCCAGCTTGAAGACACTCCACCGACGGTGACCCAGCAGCATGGAGGATGGTGACGGGACCCCAAACCTCAATGGGCCACCCACCCGGGCATGCCTGCAGCCCGACAGGGCTCGCCCCGCCCACGCCCCAGCCAGTCCCGCTACTCCTCCCACACCGAGACCCTTGTCCCTCCCACCTTCTCTGAAAAGAACTCACCGTGCTGAAGCAGAGCGAACAGAGAGACCAGGAGCAGGGGCGTGTCCCTCATGGCCGGCCGGATGGCTGCCGGTCACCCACACTAGAGCTGCGAGTGAGCGCCTGTCCCTTTTGGCAGTGACTGTCTGAGCCGGCGGCACTAGGACCCGAAGGAGCCCGCGCGCCCCACCTGGGAGGCAGCTGTGGGTCCTGCCCACTCAGTGGACAGAACAGGAGATAGGGGGAGACTTCGGGCAGGGGGCAGGGTGTGTCCGTGGGGACCTGAGGCTAAGGACGATGGTCCAGAGACTTTCCCGCGCTCAGGAGCTGGATAGTGCGCGTTTGTATTCCGGACGGTGGACTAGCGCTCATCTCATTTGTCTTGGGTGGAAGGGGTGGAGTTATAGGGTAAGGGAGGGTCAGAGTGGGCGGGCTGCGACCCCCTCACCATCTTAGCCTGGGCTTGCCAGGGGCAACTCGAGTGGCTGAAAGGAGCAAACAGCAATCTCCCCTCTCCTAGGTGGCCCACGCTAAGTTTCAGAATCTAGAGTTAGAGGACAACACAAAACAGGTGTCAGTGTCAGAGGGGAACCTCCCCTCCCAACACACACACATAGGCCCCAAAGCACGCAAAGGGTTCCAGTCAAGAAGGCCTCTCAGGCGGGAGGCTGGTTAAAACCAAAGCTGGTTCTCCCAGTCCTCTACCTACCCTCTAGGCCCTGAGAGGCACCCAGCACCTTGAGGCACAAAGTGAGCAGAGTCAGACCTAGAGGAGGGACAAGCTAAAGAAGACAGAGAGGGTCGGTCGCTTTCACCGGTATCTTCTTGCCATACTCTGATATGTTGGTCCAGGGTTTTAAAAACAAAAACTAGCAACTACAAACGTCGTGGATGAAACGAACTGCTTACCCCTCAGGGGTGGTTTGGAAGAGATGGCGCATCCTCTCCTCTTTAAACTGCGGCAATAACGGGTCAGATTCATAAAGTGAATCAATCCACAGACACAACAGGACTGAAAACAGTTCATCATGTCCCTGAACCCAAACCAGGGAAGAGATACAGACCTGCGGAGCTTTGGAAGCTAAGGGCAGTAGTGGGTCCTTTCACATAAAGGGGACTCACAGACTGTTGGTTAGAACTGCGTGGACTCCAGGCCTTCAGAGGATGCTGAGACGGGGGTGGGAAGCTTGATTGCTGATAGATGTTTGTCTGCAGCCCTGACTGTCTAGGGTACGTTGTGTTGTTATCTATGATGTGCCACAGGGTGGGAGGGGGAGAAGGAGGTAGAGGAGGAGGGAGAGAGAGCATATTGGGGGCCATTCTGGAAAAAGAAAAAGGGCCAGAGGGAAGGGGAAAGAGAAAAAAAGAGAGTACTTGGGAGAGTATGATCAATGACCGAAGCATATTATATACATATGTATGACAATCTCACGGTGAGCACATTTTTTTGTTTTTGAGACAGGGAGGGTCTCACCATGTAGCCCTTGCTGTGTAGACCAGGCTGGCCTCAAACTCACAGAGATCCGCCTGCCTCTGCCTCCTGAGTGCTGGGATTAAAGGTGCGCACCACCACACCTGGCAATTACAGACAGTTGTGAACTGCCATGTGGGTGCTGGGATTTGAACCCAGGTCCTTTGGAAGAACAGTCAGTGCTTTTAACCTCTGAGCCATCTCTCCAACCCCATGATTTATTTATTTGTTTATTTATTTTTTGAGACAGGGTTTCTCTGTGTAACAGCTCCTCTGACTGTTCTGGACTCGCTTTGTAGACCAGGCTGGCCTTGAACTCACAGTGATCCACCTGCCTCTGCCTCCCAAGGGCTGGGATTAAAGGCGTGTGCCACCATGCCCGTCTTTATTTATTTTTTTAATGACACAAAGAAGTAAATTCTTTATATGGTACTTGTAGTTTTCCTGTAAATCTCAGATCTAAAACAGCAAGATGTGCCTACAAACCAAGAGCTGCAAAAAAAAAAAAAAAAAAAAAGCAATCAGACAGACAATAAAATAAAAACCAGTGAATTCAGTCCAGGCAAAATATTTCTACAGAATCCTGAAAAAGAGTCAACCTTCCCATGTGGTACATGCAGAATGTGGTGCATGGAGACATGAGTGCAGTTACATACACATGCTACCATGTACCAACATGGAGGCCAGAGTAGCCCATCAGGTCCTGCTCTATAAACTCTCCACTGTATTCCTTTGAGACAGCATCTCTCACTATACTTGGAGCTGGCTGGTGGCTAGCAAGCTCCACAGGGCTGAGGTTACAGTATCATTGTCACCACACCCAGATTGTTGCACAGGTGTAAACTGGGTACTAAAGATTCAAGCCCAGGTCCTCATACATGTGCAACAAGTGCTCATACCCACTGAGCATCTCCTCAGACCCAGATTTTTTTTTTAATAAAAGAAAAAGAGATACAGCCTAGAAAGTAACTATACCCAGTTACTTTCTATGACAGTGGTTCTCAACCTTCCTGATGCTGCAATGCTTAACACAGTGCCTCATGTTGTGGTGACTCCCAACCATAGAATTATTTTCATTGCTACTTTATAACTGTAATCATGCTACTGTTATGAATTGTAATGCAAATATCTGTATTTTCCAATGGTCTTAGGTGACCTTGGGAAAGGGTCATTTGATCCCCAAAGGAGCCATGACTCACAGGTTGAGAACCACTGTTCTAGGGGGAGTATACCCTTGGCATTGAGTTGAAACAAGTATGTAATAGAAAATGCACTATAGACCAGTCTGTCTGATGAGTCTTTAACCCAGGGCACTGTGTGACCTCCTGAGTCTGATAATTGAGATTTTTAATCTGTACTACTTATCTCCTAAGTGATCTTGAAGAAGTGATTTGCCTTCTCTCTGCCTTTACTCCTTCGTATTTAAAGAGGTCCTAGCCTCCCCAGGAGGCCTTTCAAAGATGAAAAGAAATAAGGCACGGGAAGTATCTTAATGCTGTTTAATAGGGCCGGAACACATAAAACTTAATAAATGTTAGCTGCTATTGTCTTTTATGAGCATAGATTCTAAATTCTAAATAAAATAATAGCAAGCCAAGCACAGCAGGGCACATAGGGAAAATAATGTATCATTGAAATGTGGGCTTTCTCCCAAGAACACAAGGATGAATTCAGTCAGGTAATTCATTAATGTAATACACAACCTTAACAAATTAAATATTCATCTGATACAACCCTTAGCACACTGCTTTCTTAACTAGATAAACCTGTAATGTGGTAAATGGAAAAATTTTACAAGCAATTTCCACCCGCGTCAGACTTAGACAAAGCTATCTTCCATTGCCGTTTTTATTTAGCCTTTCACTGGAGGTCTTAGGCAATGTGTAAAGTTAAACTAAATGAAATTGCCATTTTTTTTAAGGTCATGAGCTTCCCAAATCAGCAATTTATATGATCCAACCTATAACAGAAGCAGATAAAGGTAATAAATTTTAAGAATTGGAGAGAAAAACTATCCATATTTGCAGACAATATGATTGCTCTGTAGAAGATCCAAGAGAGAAATTATCAAATAGATAAATTATGAGGGCCAGTGAGAGGGTTACCAAGGTTGCTGTGGTCAAGATCAATTTAAAAATGATTTGTATCCCACAGGGGGCTGGAGAGATGGCTCAGTAGTTAAAAGCACTTGCTGCTTTTACAAAAGACCAGAGTTCAACTCCCAGCAACCACATCAGGAAGCTCACCACTGCCTGTAACTCCAGTTCCAGGGGATCCAGCAACCTATTCTGGCCTCTGCTGATACCCACACATACATGCATATGCATACATAATAAAAATAAAATAAATCTTTTAAAAATGATTCATATTCCTATATGCTTGTAATAACATTAGAAAACATAGTAGAAAGCTGGGCGGTGGTGGCGCACGCCTTTAATCCCAGCACTTGGGAGGCAGAGGCAGTCGGATCTTTGTGAGTTTGAGGCCAGCCTGGTCTACAAAGTGAGTCCAGGACAACCAAGGATACACAGAGAAACCCTGTCTTGAAAAACCAAAAAAAAAAAAAAAAAAGAAAGAAAGAAAAGAAAACATAGTAGAAGACTGGGAGCACAGCTCTGTTGGTAGAACACTTGGCTAACATGCTTGAAGTGCTGGGTTAGATCCCCAGCAATTCATAAACTTGGCTTGGAGGTGTACACCTATAATGCTAGCACTGGGGAGGTGAAGGCAGGAGGAGGAGAAGTTAAAGGTTATCCTTGTATACATAGTAAGTTTGAAGGCAGCTTGAGATACATGAGGCTTTGTCTCTAAAGTGAAACCAAAAAGCCAGAAAATGTGACAGGAAACAAATAGGTTTTATTTAAAATAACAATAGAAACCTGAGAATACATTTAGAAAAAAAAATATGTCACTCCTTTCACGAACTATACCACTAGGTCTGAATGTGTTCCCAAAATTCATGTACTGAAGCTTAAGCACCAGTGTGAAAATTAAGATGTGAGCCTTTTGAGAAGGATGAGGTTGTGAGGGCAAATGGGACAAGCCCTTTAGGAAGTGCTGGGGTGATTCTGTCCATTCTGTTACATGACCCCTGCAGAGGACACCACATTCCAGGTACAATATTTGAAGTAGAGACTGGCCCTTAAGAGGCAAGTTTGCTGAGACCTTGATCTTAGAACTTTGAGTTCTACAGATTTTTGAGAAAGTAAATTCCTGTTGTTTATAAATTATCCAGTCTTGGGCATTTTGCTATAGTAGCATAAATGAATTAAGACAAAAAAAATTACACAAGGACTGACCCATGGAAAATTATACCATACACATTCTGATTAAAACGATTCCATATTACAATCATATCCCTTCTCACCAAATTAATCTACAAAGTCAATTAAATTTCTGCACAAATCCCCATAGGACTTTTCATGATACATAAAATCCATGAGAAAGAAACATGGGCTGTTGCACAAACAAACAGGCTATTGCTGAGCTCAGAGTTGGAATACTTACCTCCATGTGCAACCCTGAGTCTGTCTCCAGCACAGTAAAGCAAAACAGAGCAAACACGTAGCCAGATAAGGAAGGAATGTTACATATTCTAGGTTAGCTTTTCTCCACAGTTAGGGTGCCAACTTGGTTGGCTCTTGGTGAGGGACCCCTCTTGGCTCAGGATTGCTTGTCTCCTCACAAGATGGAAAGCAAGGAAAAAAGCAAGAAAACTCTTGTACATCTCTTTCATTAGGGCTCTAATCCCACTATGATGGCTCCATTCTTGTACCCCAACCACCGGCATAAGGAAGGTCTCCTCCCTTCCTTATGCTATCACTTTGGGGTTGGGGGGCATTTAACATATAAACTTTGTCTATACAAAACAGCAAGCAACATTTATTTATTTATTTATTTATTCACTCATTCATTCATTAATTCATTTATTGAATGTATAGAAAGGATCTAATGTCTCCCAGGCTGACCTGAAACTCTCTATGTAACTGAGAGTGAGGAATTTCTGATCCTCTTGCCTCTATATCCCAAGAGTTAGATTACAGGTAGCTCTATCATGCCCAGTTTGTGTCATGCTAGGGATAGAACCCTGGGTGTGGTGGTTTGAAGAGCTATGGCCCTCACAGACTCATGTCTTTGAATGGTTGGCCCTAGAGAATGGCACTATTAGGAGGTGTGGCCTTGTTGGAGGAAGTATGTCACCATGGAGGTGGGCTTTGAGGTCATATGTGCTCAAGCTATGCCCAGTTTGGCACACAGTCCCTTTCTGCTGCCTGTGTATTAAGATGTAGAATGCTCAGCTCCTTCTCCAGCACCATGTCTGCCTGGACTCTGCCATGGTTTCCACCATGATGATGATGGACTAAACCTCTGAAACTGTAAGCCTCAATTAAATGTTTTCCTTTGTAAGAGTTGTCTTGATCATGTCTTTTCATGTGTGGTCATGTGTCTCTTCATAGCAATAAAACCCTCACTAAGGGAGTGGTGACCAGGGACTGGGTCATTGCTGTGTTGGACCTGACCATGTTTTTCTTTGGAGTAATGTTGACTTTGGGACTTTAGGAAAGCAGTGAATGCTTTAAGTACTGCTTAGTGGGTCATACTAGTAGGAACATGAAAGAAAGTGGTTTGGGTGATTTGAACTGATTTGAGGGACCTGGATCAAGGGGTTTCAGAGGAAAAGAATTTTAGTATGAGGCCTAGAAAGGATTCTTATGATATTTTGGTGAAGAATGTGGCTGCTTTTTGCCCTTGTCTGAAGAGTGCCTGAGGCTAAAGTAAAGGAATTTAGATTACTTGCTTTGGCAAAGAAAATCTTAAAACAGCCTATCACAGACTCTGTCCTGTGGTTCACTCTTATGAAGAGTGTTTTGATAAAACAGAACAAGTTGAGCAAGGAAAAATACAAAATGTATGGTTCAAAGATTAAAGGGGCACCAGGAAGTAGAATGGAGCTAAATCCTGTATTCAAGGAGATAAACACATTAAAGATATTAAGTGGAATTAAGGGAGTGGTGACCTCAGGGTAAGATCCCACCCAGCTAGCTTCTATCTTGTGAAAAGGGATTAAAGAAAAGCTTAGGTCCAAGCACGGTGGTACACACCTTTAATCCCAGCTCTCAGGAGACAGAGGCATGCAGATCTCTGAGTTCAAGGCCAGCCCAATCAACACAGCAAGTTCCAGAACAGCCAAGCTCAGGCAGTGAAGGAAACCATCAAAAGCAGAAAGCTGGTAAAGATGTAATTGGACAAAGAGGCCACGTTCCAGCCTCAGCACCAGCAGAACTTGGCAGCTTCGACCATTAGGTTCTGGCTAGAAGAAAGAAAGTGTGGAGACTGACTGACTATCTTGAAAAAAGATTCCATTTTGTATTAGGTTTGACTCAGAGCTGACCACCAGTTCCAGGAAAAATAACAAAATATACCTGACCTTGCATTTCAGGGGGTGTTCCTAGTCATAACTGGACAGTTCACTCTGAGAAAGCACCCAGAAAGTCTAAACAAACTTTCTGCTGGTCAAGCTGACCGATAACGGTATGGCAACAACAACAAGCCAATTAGAGATAGACAGGTTTGTCTGTCCAAATGTCATCCCATCTTGTGCTAGAAACCCCTTTCTTTGTTTAAGCCCTTACAAAACCCTATATTTTCTGAATTTGGGGCTCTCAACTCAAACCCCTGTGTTGGTGAGCATTGGGAGTCCAAGCTCAAGCCTGAATAAACAACCCTCATGCTTTTAGATTGGAATTGGGTCCTAGGTGGTCTTTGGGGTATCAAAAAAACGGGCAGAGCAAAAGAGGTTATGAAATCTCCAAGACTAAAGAAAGTTACTGAGGCCAGATGTGTGGCAGGGGTGCTCCTGCATGAAGGCCCAGAAAGGCCATTCTTTGAAGCTGTGAAGGTGAAGTCTGTATTGCCTTGGAGACCCCAAGAAGTTAGGATGTCAGAGATGTGGGATACCTGCTGAGGAAAGCTGCTAACACAGTGGAAACAGCCCAAGCGAAAGAAGTGTGTTTCAGTCAACAAAACTGAAAAGAGTTGGAGATCTGAAGAACATTTCACATCAAAAATGGAAATGCAGAGTTTGCAGTTTGCCCCGCTGGTTTTTTGGTCTTGCTTTGGTCCAGTATTTCCTCATTATGTTCCCTTTCTTCCATTGTGGAATGGTAATGTATATTCTATGCCATTATATGTGTGCGATCTGTTTTGTTTTTTGGGTTTTTAAAATTTTATTTTACAGGGGATTATGGTTAAGAGATTGCATGGGTCTCAGAAGAGACTTTGAACTGTGGAATTTTAAACAACTTTGGAACTTTCATAGACTATGGAGACTTTTGAAGTTGGACTGAGTGCATTTCTGCATTATGTTATAGCTACATAGAGCTATGGGGGTCAGGGAGTGGAATGTGGTGGTTTGAATAGGAATGGCCCCCATATACACCCATGCCTTTGAATGGTTGGCCATAGGGTGTGGCACTATTAGGAGGTGTGGCCTTGTTGGAGGAAATGTGTCACCGTGGAGGTGGGCTTTGAGGTCATATATGCTCAAGCTATGCCCAGTGTGACACACAGTCCCTTTCTGCTGCCTGTGGATAAAGATGTAGAACACTCAGCTCCTTCTCCAGCACCATGTCTGCATACCACCATGCTTCCCACCATGATGATGATGGACTAAACCCCTGAAACTGTAAGCCTCTACTTTCCTTTGTAAGGTTTGCTTTGGTCATGTCTCTTCACAGCAATAAAACTCTAAGATACCAAGGCTTCATGCAGACTAATGAAGCACTCTACCAACTGAGCTGAATCCCTAGCCTCTGAAAGAAATTTCTTAAGCAAAATACCAAAAGGATAGACTTAAAAAAAAAAAAAAGATGTTAGATTCCACCTGTTTTAGACCTTAACAACTTTTAACTATTTAAACTTCTGCTCAATCAAAAGTCCCACAAAGCTTAGAGAGAAACCATAGATTAGGTAAAGAAGGTGGTAAGAAATACACCCAAGAAAGAGTGCATGCCCAGAATTCTTCAGGGATTGCTATGGATATTAGTATTCTAAACAGTCAAACAACCAAGAAGGTAAGTGATTGCCACATGCAGATTCACATGATGAGTCTTTGGCAGCTGCCAATGAGTCTGGGAAGAGATGCACTTTGACAGAAAGGAGAGAAATAAGAGCAAAGGCAGCAAAATGGAATTTGTTTCTATTCTGAAAGCCATGTTGCCAAGTGTTCTGATAAGGATTCAGAGCTGCAGACAGGTTCAGGAACTGCTGCTGGTTTACAGAAACCTCGACACTGTGGAGTTGAAGATGCCCATGCCCAGGGCTCACCTTTTCTACCCATGGGTTCCACATCCTTTCACAGTAGGCTCATTATCATGTATGTGTAGCAGTGACCAACTAGAAGTGACATCAGTGGCCATTGTAAGGCACTGGGATATCCACACAGTGGAGAGAGGTGGATATCCACCTTGAGCAGGAGCTGGCAACCCCCCACCTGCCACCCATCTACCAAATCTGCGCAACAGCTTGTTCCTGTGCATCTCAGGGCTGTGAAAAATGTTTTCTCTCCTATCGAGCTGGGCAAACAAAACAGGAACAACAAAACACAGACTGTGTAACAGAGGCCATTGTGACCTGCCAGACCTTAAGTATTTATATGCTGGCTTTCTACATGGGGGTTTTCTGACCCTTAGAGTCACAGGTAAAACACAAGTCAGTATATCTAAGGATCAGGAAAGGGTAGAAGAGACAGCACAGCTGGAAAAGTCCTGGTTATACAAGCAGGGGGACCAAGTTAGATTCCCAGTGCTTGTGTAAAAAGCCAAGCACTGTGTGCATACTCATGATCACAGGCAGCACTGGAGCAGCTAAGACAGGAGGATCCCTGGGGCTTGTTGGCCGGAGAGCCTAGTCTAATTGATGAGCCCCAGGTACCCATGATAGACGTAGCTCAAAAATAAGGTAGGCCTCTGCATATATATATATATATATATATTGTATGAATATGCACACATTTTTTTAAAACTCAGGAACAAGCATAAAAGATATACCAATCTCACAGACATTATTACATATATGGCCATGCACATATAAACTGACATGTTGAAACATCCTTAAAGATACCCTGTATAGCAGAACTATACAATTGCTCTGTGTTCATCAGGAAGTGGGGTGAGCCTAGGGACAGGAGCTATTTCAGTTTGAAATGCTTTGCTTCATAAAACAAGAAGATTTGAGGCAAATATGTTAATACCAATGGCACTGGATAATATGACTCATGTGTTGCCTATGTGATTTCTACAGATTTTTATGGATTTGAGATTTTTTGTGATAGTTAAAACCCTTTTCTTTTAAAAAGGTCCTTATGTGATGGTGCCCAGGAGATGGACTGGCTCTCTCCCTCTTCGCCTTGCTACTGGTGCCTGGCTGGCCTGGTCTGGCCCCACCAGTAGGCTCTGCAGTTTTCCATAGCCAAACAGGAAAGTTGATGTCCTGGCCTAGGGCTCTGTTAGTAGTGGCATGCTTTTTATTTTCTTTTTTTGTAGTTGCCTGAGTGTGGGAGGAGCCAGCGGCTTACCAGCTGAGGCCCTGGCTGCAGGGGTACTGACTGAGGACATAGACTGGCAGTCAGTCTAGGGTTGGCCAGTGTGTCCAGCAAGAGGCAGGGGCCTGATTCGTCAATCCACGCATTAAAATGGTGGGTCTTATGGTCTCCAGCAAGTCATCCAGCTCTATTTCCCTGGGGTCTGGGGCTTTGCAGCCTGTGGCTCATGGCCTGGGTTTTATCTTTAAACCACAGTGACAGGACTAAGCAGAAGCTGGCCTTAAAACGTCTGCTTTTCACCTTCACTCTGAACTGCATTTCCCTGCCTTCCTATCAGAGCTGATACCCTGGAGAGCCTCAGGGAGGAAGAGTTGGCAAAAGAGGAACATGTGTGGGGTTTGTGAGGCAGTGAGGAAGGGCAGCTGCTCCTGTCTGAAGGCTACCATGACTTTAGGCATGGTAGATGTCACAGACCAGTGGGTTCCAGTTTGGTCTCACTCTGACCTATATCTGGTTGTTCCTTCCAATTGATGACTGTTGTCATTGGGGTGCTTTGTTCTCTGGTATGTTCTTCCTCCCCAAACTCTTTGCCTCCCTGTTGGCCATGAAGTGAACAACATCTTTTACAAGATCCTGCAACCATAATATTGTGTTTAAGCTTAGGCCTAAAGCAATGGGACCAAAGAACCTTGACCCAAAGCCTCTGAAAATGTAAACCAGAGCGGATTTTTCTTCAAGTTGTCTTTCTTGCATATTTATTACAACAATGAAACATTTAATTAACGCACTCCAAATGTGGGCCTCAGTGGTGGTTCGAATAAGAATGGCCACCACAGGCCCACAGGAAGTGGTACTATTAGGAGATGTGGCCTTGCTGGAGTAGGCATAGCTTTTTTGGAGGAAGTGCATCACTAGGGGGTGGGCTTTGAGCCCTCAGAAGCTCAAGCCTGGCCGTGTGTCATTGTCACTTCCTGCTGCCTGCAGACCCAGATGTAGAACTCTCAGCTTCCTCTCCAGCACCACATCTGCCTGCATGCTGCCATGCTTCCTGCCATGTTGACAATGGACTAAACCTCTGAACTGTAAGTCTGCCCTAGTTAAATGTCTCCTTTATAAGAATTGCTGTGGTCATAGTGTCTCTTCACAACAATTAAACCCCAACTTAGATAGACTCTGTGAAGCAGTTTCCTAGGACCTGGGGATTCACAAATGGTCTAGAGTTCAGTGATGCAGCATGTTCTGACTTCTAAGACAGATTTCCCTCATCCCTAAATCCCTTCTCACATCTCTGCTTCCCATCCCTCCACAGTTGTGTAAAGTCTGCTTCCCACAGTAGGTCCTCCGGTGCATAATCCACGCACTTTTATTGCTGCCTCGGTGAACACCGGTGACTTCTTTGAGGCAGGTGAAAAGGCAAGACTGTACTGGGTGCTGAGCATGAGGGAGAGTGAAGGTGTGTGCTCACCCCAGGTGTGTGCTCGCCCCAGGTGTGTGCTCGCCCCAGGTGTGTGCTCGCCCCAGGTGGCTTCCCCTGCTCCTTACCTCAGCTCCACAGGGGGATTCACTTTACTCTGACTCCCGGTAGAATTACTTGTGGTAGTTAGTTATTTGTTCAGGTGTATTCACACACACACACACACACACACACACACACACACACACACACACAC